>WEIV01030801.1:466661-478643 GCA_013390005.1 Calyptomena viridis
GCAGCCCCCGGCGCGGTGCCGCCCCGCGCTCGGCGCCCCGGCGTCTCCGCCGTGACCGGCCCATCTCGCCAGGTAAGCGAGAGACCCCGCGCTCGGGCACCGGGGTTTTGGGGATGGGAGCAGCTCTGGGGATATGGAGGTGACCTTGCGGTCCCCCGACGCTGGCGCTGGAGGAGTGCTCTGCCCTGCCACCGGCAGCAGGGTCTCCGAACTTCATCCCTGCTCAGCGCCAGATCCGGCTCCGTGCTTCACAGAGAGCCTCTGTCCTTGCATCCCCCTACACCTTGGCCCGGGCACCTTCCACAGGAGCGACATCTCACTCCCAGGCTGGAATTTTCCAGGTGTGGGGAGATGCCCCCATTCCTGGTATATGTCCGCCCGGCAATCTCACCGCCGGGATTTCTGAGCAGTGGTACCCAAACGCGGGACCCGAGCACGCCGCTGCTCCCGGAAAGGTTTTATTGCGCGTCTAGGTGACAAACACTGGGGAAGCCAAAGTACAGAGGGGCGACAGGGTTTGTGTGCTGACACAGGCAGCATCGGTGGGAACTGACTCCAAGTGGGCATCCTCGTGAGGGGCTTTGCAGAGGTGGATTGGGAGAGAGCAGGAGGGCTGGGGAAGAGCTCTGCCCCCCTTCACCCCAGCCTGGCACACGTGTGTCTGCCAAGGGATACAGTCGCTGGTTTTCTCGAGCAGAGTTTGGGGTGTATGTTGCTAGGTGAGTTGGAAAGAACTTTATTCATCCTTCTCTTTCTGTGACTAACCTATCCAGCTTAAGGCCAGGGGAGAGCAGGGGACTAGCTCAGCAGCTAGTCCATGATAGGAAGAAACACCTCAAGGTGCTGCAAATCTGGAGAGAAGCAGCTGGTTCCTCAGTAACTCAGTGAGGAAACCTGCCAAGGGGTAATTTCTGTGCAGCTGGGGAGAAGGGATGTTCAAATCAGCAGGGCAGCACCAAGCATCACCATAGCAGAGCAGTAATGACAAGCAATAAATACCCGTCTGACAACTTGAAGTCTACGCACCCCAGTGAGTGAGTGGGGGAAAGTGAGTGGTGCAGACTCTGCAGGTGCTTTCAGCTCATTTCCTGGATCCAGAGGAGGCTTCCTTGTGCAAAGAATGTATGCAGAGAGTGTAGCAGGGTACAGCACCTTCACACATGAGTCTGATCAGCCACCTCTGCTTGGGCTTAATTCTCATCTGGTGCCAAAAGGGAAAAATGTGTGGGAAGGTTCATGCCTTGCACCCCTGGACAACTAACAGGAGTGCAAGGCATTGATCTTGCTAGCCTCAGACAGGACTAGGAACAGGGGCCATATAGCAAGTTGGGAGCCAGGTGCACAGAGACAGCAGGACAGAAACCTCACAGAAGGGAGGCCCTCATTACTCTGAAATGAGATACCTTGGTACAAGATTATGGAGACCTCAGTCTCAGGTAATAGAGAGAGTTACAGGACAGGAGGGGGCCACTGGCAGAGCTGTGTGTGACAGCCTGTGTCACATCTGTTTGCTGCTGTGCATGCTGCCAATCCCCTTCTCTCCGTGCCTTGAAGCAGGATGCAGGGGCCTCCATCACTTTCAGTTGGTGCCTGCTCGGTGGTTTTCTGGAAGCTCTCTGTTAGCAGGCATGCCCTTGGACATAGACCATGCATGAGTGCCAGTGGCTGAGTGCACAGTGTACCTGCCCAGTCTGAGGCCAGGAGCTCTGTGGCTGTGATTCCTGCCTGCCCTCCCTTCCTCCCTCCCAAGAACAACTTTGGTGTAGCTTTCAGGGCACTTCAATCTGCATTGAATTAAGGCTCTGCCAGGCGCTTGATGTGCAAAGGTAGATGTGCTGAGCTGCTAACACATTGTATCAGGTGTTTCAGGAGTCAGATGAGACCAAATTAAATCTCTTGGCTTCTTTGACATTTTCAGTGTAGTAACAATAATAATAACAACAATAATTGAAAAATCATTTAGGCAACCTTGCAATCCCAAAGGAATTCAACCTGCTGACACGGAGCACAGCTGAGAAGCAGCCACCTTTACAGCAAAGGGCCTCAGTCCAGCTTGTAAAACACTTTAGCAGCCCTGGGATAGAAAGGAAAGCAGTTGGGCTGTGGACACTTGCTCCCACAGCAAGGGTTTTAATGAGGAAGGTCTCACACCTTTGGGCTTTGTTACAGTGTCATTTGGGAAGACTGTTGCCTAGGGAGCTGTACAGAGCTATAGAGCAGCTAAATGTACACAAGAAAGAATGTACAGCCCTTAAATTCATATTCTCCGCGGTTTGGGAACGTCTTTGTGACTAGTGCCAGTGTTCTCCAATGACATCTTCCCTGCAGAGTGTCCAAGGTCACACTGCACAGCTCAAGGCTGTGTCTCCTGTGTACCCAACATCTTTACTTCTTGCTTATGAAGTATTGGTAGAGGTGCTTTTTGGCA
The DNA here is from genome assembly GCA_013390005.1 of Calyptomena viridis. Lineage (NCBI taxonomy): Eukaryota > Metazoa > Chordata > Aves > Passeriformes > Eurylaimidae > Calyptomena > Calyptomena viridis. The sequence goes on from WEIV01030801.1 coordinate 469,090, forward strand.
GGGAACTTCCCTCTGCCTCAGCAGCGGGCCAGGAGATGTCCTTAGTGTCTGAGAGCAAAGTCGTACCTAGCAGGCAGCTTGCTGGCAGGAGCCTGAATTGGATTCACTCCAGCTGTACCCCTGGATGGCTTTTCTGCCCTCTTCAGTGCAGTAATCGCCTGCCAATGGCAGTGCCCTGCACGTCCTCATGTTTCTCAGTGCCTTCATAGCTCCAGCCTCTGTTGCCCCTCACCCTCAGGGTGCTGGTGCTGCAAGCACACTTAGCTTCCCACCAATGCCTCAGGAGGCAATGTTGCTGTCCCAGTCATGAGAAGCCATCCCATAACCCCATCCACCTCCTGGAAGCCTCTTCTTCCTCCTCTTCAGCACTCTTGGTTGTCTTTCCTATTTCCAATATTTGGGAACAATAAAGACATATGCTGCAAGTCTTTATATGTATGCCTACAAGGGATGAGATATTTGATAGGCTCCAAAGATGCCCTTTACTGAGCATGCAAAATTGCTCTGGGAAAGCTCTGCAATTATTCTGCAGGATGTACACAGGAAAGATGATATCTGTCCCCTTCCTCTTTGTGTCTAATTGTTCCTAATAAAAGAAGAAACCTAAAAGGGAGGTAATAAACAAGACTGTAATCCAGGTCCCACACACCTCCAGGGCCCTGGAGAAGTCTCGAATCTCTCTGCCCTTTTTGTTCCTGGCATTTCTGCCTAATAATAAGCATTATGCTTCTCTGTGTGGCTTCCTATGCCGAGATCTCAAAGTACTCCGCATATGTGATTTAGAGCACTCCCTGCCCACATACAGAGCTGTTTGTCAGGATGACTACCCCCACTTTACAAGGGAGACACTGCAGCTCATCGTGTCAGAGCTGAGACAGACCCAGATCATCTGTCTCCCAGGCGAGGCCCCTGCATCTCTGAGAAGCAGTTGCTGGAAAGAAGTTCAACCTAACAGGACTGTGATTTAAAACCAACCAGTACCACAAAAGACTAATAAATACAGGGCACAATAAGACCTGTGGATGTTGGCACCCTCCTCTTGGGTGCAGACATGACTGCCCACTCTTCAAAAAGGACGCTGGTCCTTTTGAATCCCACTGATTCCTCCAGGTGTGAGTATGTCTCCAATTTGCACCTTGACCCATGGACCCACTTATAATAACTTGGTCCTTTAACCTTTCATGCTGTTTTAGGCTGTGCAGGCTCATAATTAAGAGATTGAAGTCTCTTCTAGCTTGCTCTCATGTGACATTAGTGCTCCCAAAGGTCTTTCCTTAAAAGCTCACATTTATCTACTTTGCCAATGTTCCCAAGTGTTCAATCAACTGCCTTGTTGGCTTCCCCCACCATACAGTGTGGGGGGCTGTCTGAGATCCTTCTCACTGAGATGAAAACATTGCAAATTCCTCAGATTTATAAAATGTGAGCCAAGTTTCCTCAGGAGGCACGGCTTCCTGGGGCTGAGACACAGAACTGGTATCCACAGTTCTGGCACAGGGACCTTTAGATTTTGTTTGCTGTTCATCCCTACTCTGATCAACTAATCCCACTAATGCCTGTTGCACATTTCTTAAGAAGAAGTTGGTTAGCTCAGGGAGACAGTTGAGGAAGGACATTGGGATGAAAAACAAAGCAATCAACAACATAGAAGAAGAATGAATGCCTTTCTACATGGCTTTTCTCGGGAGAGGAACTGGACTGCATTCAGGAAAATGTGAAAGGTAGCAATTGGATGATAACAGTATTTTCCTATGCTGTGCATAATGACATAAGGAACTCACTGCTACAAGATGCTGCTGGTGCTGAGTGTAGGATTCGGGAAAAGAGGAGACATTTTGACAGATAGTAGATGATTCATCACTGCACAGGTCAGTCCAGTTGGGGCATATTTTAATTTCCAGGCAGAAACAAAAAATGTTTTCCATCCTGTGTGCTGACTCTTAGCTCTCATAGGTTTGGGTTTTGTCATCTGGAGCAGGTTAAGTTCTGATGAGACTTGAGCTGGTCCAGTGGTGCTTACACCGCTGCTTTTCCTGCCTGTGTTATGGATTTTAACAGACTGCCATCATCCTGGCAACTTTGTGTGGTGCTGGTCTATGAATAATGCTTATTACAAAAGGAAATGGTATTGTTCCATTCTTTGGATGTTACCTCTTGGCAATTAGAGGAAGGGCATTTATTCTCAGTATAGCCAACCTCTGGCCAAGCAAGTGCTGGGATTACTTGGAGCTGAACAGGGTTAGCAGTCGGGCAATCTCAGCTCTGGATGAAAGATTTTAGAGCAGCAGTATTGTCTTGTTCTGTGAGTTCACGGTGGGTCTGTGTGTGGGAGTACAGGGCACGTGGGAACTGCGATTTGCTAAGCAAAGCAGGATTGCTCCTTGGCAATCCTTGTGTGGGAGAACTTGGAGGAAAAGCCAAGGGCCAGGCAGGCAGCAGCAGCTTGCAGACTCTGCCTCCCTTGAGGTGATGTTCCCCATGTGGCATTGCATAGCAGCCTGGCTCCTAAAGACACTGTCTTTAAGGGCAGGTGTAGAGACGTGGTTTTAGCAAGGTCCTCTGTGTCCTACAAAAATCTCCCAGTACCTCTTGATAGAAACAGCATAGTTGATCCTTGCCTGACAGGAGTAGAGGTTGCTGACTCCTCTCCCTCTTCATGCCCCAGTTGTTAAAGTAGGATGGTTTAACATTCCTCTTGTCTTGCCTCTCCCTCATTCTGAAAGCATGCAAAAACAGCTGTAAAGGGGTATTTCTCCTATGACTGTAGATTTATTATTATGATTATATCCATAGCTATGGGACAGGAAGCAGTGCTGGGCTCCATGAAAGCCCTGGCTGTGACTACAGCAATATTCAACAAGGCAAAACTGCACAAAGTGCCACCTTGGAGACCAGTGCTGCATCAGCCTGGGTGGCACCAAAGGGTCTTGTCCTCTCTGCAGTGTTGGGGTGCCTTCCTCACTGGAGGTGGGCCAGTCTATTGCACTCATTGTGCCCTCCCCTCCACTTCCTCCAGCACAGATTGTCAGGGTCATCTTAGCTTTCTCCCTGCTTATACCTCATTCCCTGGATCCTTCCCTCCCAAGCCCTTCCCCCAGCCCAGATCCACACAAAGGTGAAAAGGAAGGAGGAGACGATGACTTTCCTGTATCTGCCAGCTTCTCTCTCCACCTCTGACGTGAATGAGGCCCTTCATGGTTTTCACTTGAGCAAACACAGATGCTTTTGTTTTATGGGCTGGTGGGACGGGATGGAATTAATAAATCAGAGAGCCAGTGCTGTGCCACCACATTCCTGCAATTTTAAAGCAAGATCACACACACAAAAAAAAGCAGAAACAAAATAGGCAATCTCTTCAGAGAGAGCTCAGATGATTTGACTGTGCCTCCTGCTTGCTATCCCACTTGGTCTCCTGCTCCCTTACCCTTGTTCATTCCTCCTCCTCCTCCTTTCTCTGACTTTCTCATTCTCATTAACCTCATTTCTTCTCCTGTTCCCTCTGCTGCCCTCAGGAACCACTTTCAGTCACACCTTAGTATCTCACCTACACCCATTCTTCTTCCCTCCCTGGTGTGCATCCATATATGAAGTTCAATGTCCTGCATGCAAGTCCAAGAGCCAGGAATGCCTCGGCTTTTATACTGTGGACTGAAATGTCCGCTCTTATACCTGCTTCCTTCACCCTGCTTTAATTTCTCCTCACAAGGAGACTGTTGCTGCCTGAAAGATTCAGTGAATTACTCTGGGAATAAAACACACAAAGTATTACTGTTCTCCTTTGATATGTGGTATTTAAAAGTGTTCCTGCAAGCAAAATTAGGTCCTACCCCAGAACTAGGGGTGTTTTCTCCTTGAAGGGTGAAGACCTTGAAGGGTAACCTGAAATGCTTTGCCTAAAATTAATTCTTTTGAGCCAAATAACAAGTTTTAACATATGTACTTGGCCACAGGTGGTAAGGGGTTAGGAGAAGATGTTTTTTCTCCCCTGTAATTAGCTAACTGTATGTGGGGCTTCAGGAGAACAATGTGAACTGTATGGTTAGTACAAACTATTGTCAAGAGGCTGAGATGGTTTTTATTCACTGCAAGGGTTGTTTTTTCTCTAATGAGCTTAGCCACTTGAAAGTCATTTCCCCAGAGTGTTTATGTATTGTAGTGCTTATCTTACCTGTGGGGGAACTGAGGCACTGAAGCAGGTGAAATGATTTGCCCAGATACACATTCTGACGCATAGTTGAAACCAGAAAAAGAACCAAGAAATCTTGTTTCACAGTTGACTGCTTTATCCTCTGGCTTTGGAGGAGGCCAGCAAAGACCTTTATCTTGTTTAGATGAGTGGGTAGTCACTCCAAGAGGACGCTGGGGCAAAGGTACTAATAATTCTGTACTAATATGCATCTTAATGAGTCCTGTTGCTAAGAAGCTTCAATGGTAGATCATGCATCTTCTTCACTAAGCATTGAAATAACTTTTTAATCATTAAGGCTAATACAGAATCCTCAGAAACATCCAAATCTCACAGCAGGGGCTGAAATTAGCAAGCAAACAGAAACCAAATCATGATTATCCCTGTGCACCTCTACAAAGCCCACAGGCAGCATCTCCTGAAGTCAAACATGAGCCCAGCTGAGTTGTACCTCAGGGCTGGGCTGAGCAGTCAGAGGCAAACTGTAAAATCCTGCGACTCCAAGGTCCACAGCAAGTTTCTTTCCTCCCTTGGATATGTCCCAGCTCCTCATCTCTATGGAGCAATAGGAAAGGAGGTAGGAGTGTTAACCACTGACCTCAGATAGCTGAGGCATCCCCTGGCAGATCTTTTGGAAGCAAATTATTTGCATTTTGTCAAGTGGTTCTTAAGTTATTAAGTTATTAATGTTGGCCTGGCCAACATTGCTCCCCCAGCCTGTTTTTTTGTTTTGTTTTGTCTTTTCCCTTGGAACCATATCCTCCATTCTACTCCCATCAACTTCTTACAGCCTCTGTTTTGAGAACTAGATATTTCATGTATCCTGTCCAATCCAGTCCCTCGCTCTGCCTTCACTCACGTCTGCCCTCCACTGTGGGATACCAGCACCTCTTGCACTGTTAGCAGCACATAGGCTTCTCCACAGCTCCTCCAGTAATCCCAGTGCGTTTCCAGTTCTGGTTAACAACTCTTGTGCTGTTTCCTGTTTTCCTCAAACCTGCAGTGCTCGGCAGCATGTTATCAAACAGGAGCTTTCTTTACAGCAGAAGTGATGTTTCTAACTTCCTTGCTAGAATAGGACTCTTGGAGCATTAAGAAAAACACAGCAAATCTCTTATTACTCCATATGCATCAGCAGCTCCATTACAAGGGAAGTCACAGGACATTGATAAGCACTTTGGTAAGACTGTTGCTGCTGACCTCTGTGTTAAGAAGAATTTGGGGGGTGAATATAGTTTACACAAAAGGATTCTTTGGATAAGGATAATTTAAATTGCTCTTTAGACCTCCAAAAGTCTTCATGCCCGGAGTTCTCTTCTCTTGTCATCCTCTTGAGAACAAATCCAATACTGTTCCTGTATCATGACCAGACTTCCCACCTGCCCTCCCAGACATAGCCTGCTAGACAAACTCTGCACACTTCACTGCACCTAGTAATCTCTTCTGGATGTGTTGCAGAGGATGCTTGTGGCTCTTCTGTCAACACCAGCTCCCATTCAGGGAACTTGCTGCCATCTCAGCAAGTTTTGTTCATACTCCATCAAGCCAAGCCATGCTTGGATTGTAGCTCCCTGGAAGTCAAACCAAGTCCTGGAACAGTTAAACACTGATGTAAAATAATCACTAATAAGATTTCTTCTTTTTTATACTCACTTCTGCATTGAAGTTACCAGACTGATAACTGAATATTTCTTTCCTGACCCCAGTATAGATCCTGACCTGAGCATCAGGACAAACACAAATGACCTACAAATTAGTTACAGCAGCAGAAACAGAAATCTAGTTTCTTCTTTTTCCTTCCCAAGAGATTTTTGGATGTTTCCTTTGACTAGCAATTGTTGCTGACCCTTCGGGGGTACTTTTTGTGGAGCTAAAAAGGGATGAAGGTAATTCACATGTGCATTTGTGAAACTAGGAATGCCTTACCTGGCTTGTTGAGCTTCACAAACATCCTCACAAAGAACTGCTTTTGGTCTTGTCCTGCTGTAGCTCAGAAACACCCAGGTGTCTGTCACGCTGACAACACACTTAGAAGACTACAGAAGACCAGCACGCCAGACACCAGACAGAGATGCAGAGTGTGTGCGTATTTGCAGCAGTTTGGGAAGGATGTGAGTGAGAGAAACCTTAGTAACACCATTCTGTTAGCCCAATTTGGTTAACACCCAGATTCCCTCTGCTAGGAGAGAGTTAATAAGCTGAAGAAGTAGACTTCACTGCAGAGAGAAAAGGCTGTTCAACAGTTACCTAACGTACAGAATCTAGTTAAGGACAAAGACTGTGAAAAGCAACCAGAAGTGTGCTCTGGGGGCAGTTCATTGTCCAGCAAGGTCAAATTGGACCCTTGTTTTAAGGCATTTCTGAGTTTCTAGAGATCCAAATTCTAGTTTTGCAGCTGCCACTTTTACCAGCATCCTGCCTGTGGAAAAGCTACATCCTGACCCAATGCTCAGAAAGTTTTTTGATAACTAGAGGGACCTTTCCTCCCCCACGACACAAGGAGAGAGCCAGATTCATCCCCAGAATCAGGAGAGATTCAGATCCACCTCTTGGATTGACAGCAGCAGCCCATTTCTAATTTTAACAAGAAACCACTCTTTGACCTGATGTTTCAGGCCAACCTGATCTGCCTTTGAAGTGAGCTCCAAGGGCTCTCAAAGTGCAGAGAAGGATTCAAAAAAAGCCTATTTCATCTTTCCTCTCCAACCAGAAGTATCTATTCATGAGTTGTTCTGTCCAAGGCCAACTGGTACCCCATGAATGTGGAAGGGAGGTAGGAAGGGCAGCACTGCCCAGCAGCCCCCAGTGCAGAGCAGTAAGAGCTGGGGAGATGCATCTCTTGAGATTTTCTTGCTTGTATTTGTGCAAAGATGACACTCCAAGCTCAAGAAACAGAGCAGGCAACTTACCAGCTTGAGAGTAGCATCAACTCCTTATTGCATCCAGGTCTGGAGCAGCCTGAAGCACACCATTTCACACATAAGCTCACAAGTACAACAGAGCATTGGCTGACCTCCCTCCCAAGGGGAAGTTTAGAAACACTACACACAAACATGACTTTTAGACCAGGCTGCTTTCAGGTGCAAATAAGAAGCATGGCAGAGAGCAATCCCAATATCAGCAAGCCCTATGGTGAGCCCTACGCACTCTAAGAGAGAGCAGAGTTCGTTTCTCATGCTGTGAGTTCGTCTGCCCTTAATTCCCTCAAAGCTTTCCCTGCCTTCCCAACAGACTCTTCCATGTGAAAGACATGGAAACACACAAACCAAAACCCACATCTTTTTTCCAGTAGGCTTGGAGTGTTGTCAGGAAGGGGCATTTAACTTTTGCAACTTCAGCTTCATCTCTTCACCCAAATGCATCCACTGCTTACTTTTTCTACAAAATAAAACTTATTTTGATCCTGATGCAGAATTAACCTCTGGAAGCTGCTGCCAGCGCCCAAGTTAGATATTTCATCTACTGCACTGTCTGCTCCCAGAAGGTGGGAATTGCATATGGTTTTCTTCATACCTTGGCATCTAATTTGGATGTGGCCTGCCTGTAGTCCAGAGTCAAGATAACAGGGAAGGACAGCAGGACAGCCCCAGCAGGACACTACACTGTTTTCTCCTGCCCCTTCTTTCCTTCACTCTCCTCTTCCCTTTTTATTTCACCTGCTGAAGGCAGGAAAATAAACACTGTTTTCTGACTCTAATTTTCATTTTAGTGTTTCATTTAATCGAGCCCAAGCTATACAGATCAGCTGTGGCACTTAAGGTACAAATCAAGCAGCGGACCAGAACGTATATCTATTGCAAAAGACAATTCTTCTAGGTGCCAATTTATTTCTCCATTCTACATTTGTTTATGAAAGTGTCTGTATGACACTTGGATGCCACACAGCATGTGGCAATTCTAGTGAGTGCTGATGATTTATTTGGAGGAAGATATCAGAATTAGCATTTTGGACCATCTCAGCTAGTTACGAAGCGAGGGTATTTCACACAGTGCAGAGAGCTGCAACAGCAAAAATGTCCATCAAGGAGACCAAAGTGATGTTTCTCCTCTTTTTACTTGTCACACAACTAGCACCTACATGATGTGGTGGCAACTCATCAGCGCTGGCCAGTGTCCTCTCTGTGTTAATCTATATGGAGTGCTCACCCACAAAAACATTCCACACAAATTTGCTGTTTTCATGATGTTTTTATTGATAAAATAATTCAGCCATCATTCCCAAATAAAAACTTTGGGGGATTCTTGCCTTTACATTGCATGCATTCTCTGCCCACAGTTCTTTCCATGCAATAGCAGGTCTGGACTTCAGGATTCTTCAGGGTGCCACCACACACATGTAATCATTAAAATGTCAGTATTGCCACAGGTTTGGGGAAGACCATAGACATATTTAGCTGTGTTGGTGTTTTAAATGGCATAGTTGCTGTTCCACTCATTTGCACTGATTTCAGTCAGAGCAGCTTCTCCTTCACTTTCTTTTGCCCTCCCTAGGAGTAACCAGGAAGTAACCAGCAGGGAAGAACATTTTGACATTGCCTTTGAAAGTGGGAGGAAAACAAGCTGTCGAAATCAATCAAGAGTATGCATTAGTGATAGCACGTTCCTCTGGAGGTCTGTATTTGATGTCATATTGACACATAGCTAAGATCAAAGCCTGCCTCTGCATTCTGGCTGCTACCAGAGGAACAGCATTGGCCTTTGGGCCTCATATCTTCAGACAGAGCTTGTGATCAGTGTGATTCCTTCCCTCCGCCCCCCCACACTGCCAAAACAAGCACCTGTGAAATGTAATTATCCATCAAATAATGCCTAATGCCTTTTTCGCTGAAAAAGTAATTCCTCTCCAGCATTGAAAATGTTCTGGAAGGAAATACTATGGGTTTTTCCTTTCTGCTTTTGTAAGAAATCTGTAAAATGACAGCTCCCACTCCTGCTGAACGGGCATCAGCTGTTAACTCAGTAGGGAAAGCTCTGAATGAAATATACAGAAACTTTGGAACAATCCGCTATTGTTTTTGCTTCCTTAGAATTATTTTGCCTCCTCGGGAAAAAAAAAAAAAGCAGCTTTTTTTTGTTGGCTAATGCAGATATTGGGCTGATTCATGCTGATACGTTTGGAATGATTATTCCGTAATAGTCATCAGCATCTGAAAAGGACTTCAGTTCTGCCAGAGCTCGACAGCAGAGGAGAGAAGCTGACGTTTGAATAAGCCCCCGACTTCCCTTTCAAGAGAGGATAACTCCAAGCTTAGAGGTCTCTCAGGAGACAGCCAGCTTTCTCGGGAGATNACTAGACGAGGGAAAGGGAAAAAAACAGCCTCACGAAGGAAAAAAAACCCCTCTTTGGATGGGGGTAGAGGAAGGAAAA
>WEIV01030801.1:478660-549125 GCA_013390005.1 Calyptomena viridis
AAAAAAAAAAAAGCAGCTTTTTTTTGTTGGCTAATGCAGATATTGGGCTGATTCATGCTGATACGTTTGGAATGATTATTCCGTAATAGTCATCAGCATCTGAAAAGGACTTCAGTTCTGCCAGAGCTCGACAGCAGAGGAGAGAAGCTGACGTTTGAATAAGCCCCCGACTTCCCTTTCAAGAGAGGATAACTCCAAGCTTAGAGGTCTCTCAGGAGACAGCCAGCTTTCTCGGGAGATGTGGTACCACCCGCTTCTCTTCAGGCCTGAGTTGCTAATCTTTCTCCAGGTATTTCTGGCACCCCTGGATAACAGCTCTGCAGTGCAGGGAGATTGTGACAGGGCAGAGGGCTGTGTCGCTCTGAGTCACAGCCCACCCTTGCCAACCTTCAGGGGTGTCCCAGTTCAGGGACAGTATCTATATATTTTTCACTTTAGGATACTGGACCCCGAGATGCAGAAAGAAAAGAAAAAAAACCACTCACTTCTTATTAGATATGTCTATTTTATATATATATAAATATATATATATATAAAAACAAGATGAGTACAGAATACACAAAAAGAACAAACCCAATATTCCCAACAGACAACTGAACAATTTTCCCCTGTCTGCCCAGACTAGTTAAGTCTCTGACCGGTCTGTGTGGTTGAGGAAGGTGGCAGCCGCCCCCTGAATGGCAGGCAGCAGTCCAGAGCTCCTTCGCAACTAGACGAGGGAAAGGGAAAAAAACAGCCTCACGAAGGAAAAAAAACCCCTCTTTGGATGGGGGTAGAGGAAGGAAAAACCTTTGGATATGAAAGCTGTTCCTCCAAAGGAGCTGGCGTGATCCAGACGGACGGGCCGAGCAGCTGTGGAGGCACGGAGAGAACGGAGAGAGCCGCCTCCTCCTCCTCAGGTCGGCGGGAAAGGTTCCCGCGCTCTTCCCTGGGCCGGAAACGCCTCCTCAGCTGCCCATGCGCACTCCCGGTCCTGGGCTCCGCTGGCTCGGCTCGGCTCGGCTCGGCTCCGTGCGGGACCGCGGCAGGGACAGCGGCGTTGGCATCGCGGTCCCACTGCTAAGACTGTGCCGGTGAGGGACAGCAGGTACGGCCGGCCCTCCCCCGCTCCTTCCCCCGCTGATCACGGAGAGGCAGAGCTACCTCGAGGCATCCCGGGGATGGAGGGCGAGGAGCCGTCACCAGCCCGGCCACGCAGCTCGGCAGAAACCCGTCCTCGGCACGGGGCGGACACGGGCCGGGGTGCGCGTGAAGGGACGGACCCACCGAGGAGCAGGGACATCCCCGAGCGCGATCCAAGCTGTCCTGCCCTTTCCCTCGCCCCAGCATGTGGTCATGGAAAAAATTCTCCCACAAAAGGAGAAAGAAGAGAAAACGCATTCAAACTATAACAAGGGGGCAGGAAGGTGGTGGTAGGTTCCATGGGTTGACCATGAAGGACATTTGGGTCTGGGCTGATTAAAAATAGCCTCGTTTAGACGTCCTTTGTTTCAGGCTCCAGAAGGCTCCCTGCAAGGATGGGCTTTGCAGCCAAGTTCAAGGTGTAGTGTGTATCCCAACTGGGTTATCTCCATTCCTGCTGATAGCCCAGATAGTGGCTGGATACGGACTTGCAGAAAGACTCTCACAATTCAGAATAGTAAGAGAGGTATGTTTTATTCCAGCTGGGACACATGGGGAATCATTTCTCCAAAGCCATGTGTACCGGCAGATCCGCGCATCAATCGGATATACATATATTCCTTAGATTTCTCAATTCACCTATATTCATATCCTGTCCCTGCCTTCCCTGCTTCATATAATAATTAGCTTTTATTAATTCTGCGCTTGCTTTGTGCCTCCCAGTGTGGTGAGCAGTGGTCTTTCTAATGTGAGTTAGGGTCTTTTTTAATGAATTCCAAGGTGTCCCTTTGGTGACCTCTCCTTTTGTGCAGGCATGTTAAAACTGTGGTTTGTTGTTCCGAACTGTGGACTTGCTGAAGCTTATTTGGCTGGTCGAGTTTACCATTTTGTTCTTATCGGGAAATATGTTTGCTTCAGCCATATACCAGGGTCGAGATGCACAAAGTGAGCTTAATTAGTAACAAAATTATTTGCTTTAGCTATATGATTTTTAACAAGGCTTGTACAACATTTATATATATCACTTTAACCATATGAATTTTTCTAACATTTGTACAAGCTTCATATCAATACTCTTGATCTACATAGGGATAGCAGGCTGAGCCATGTGCTGTCTCTAAAGTATCGAGTCTGTGGGACCTAGCCAGCAGATTTAATTAGCTTCATTAAAGTTTCTTTTTTGTTTTCTGTTGAGGGTTTTTTTTCCTTTTTTTTTTTTTTTTTAAACTTGGAACAAAGCCCCATATAAAGCATCACCCTCCTCCATGCCATGCTCCCCCACATGAGCCATAAGTCTAGGACAAGGGCGCCTTGGAAAGGCACCATGCCAAGCTGTTTATGAACGGAGATTGGAGGAAGATGCTTGACTTGGGTTCATGTGGGCAGTGGAGGGATGGGGAGGGTGTGCACAGTGTACACGCAGGACAAGCCTGGTTTCTGGGCTGACGTAACTGCACTCCCATATGGTGAAGGGCTCAGAGCTGGCAGGGAGAGGATGAATCGTTTCTTTGCATCTGAGGAAAAGGCGTGGGGGCTTGGAAAGGGCGGCTGTTTCACTGGGAGTGACTCACTTCCTGTAGAAGTTGTCCCCACAGAAGCCGGCGCACCAAGGCATAGAGTGTAGATGGGGATGAGTCTTGAAACCCCACAGCTGCTGGTAGCTCTGCTCTTCCTGCTCTGGGGAAGGACCTGTCCATCCTTCCCTGTATTGTTTTATAATTTGTAGTTCTCTGGTTTTTGTCTGTCCAGGGGACTCAGTTAATGTTCCCTTGCCCTTTGGCCCCACAAGTGGTAGGGAAGTGCTCACCTCATTAGGATGGCAGGTGTCACTTGCCTGGAGCCATTTACAAGGTCTGCAGCAGAGGGACAATTAAAACCCCCAGCAGAAAAGCATCCTTCCACCTTTGGACAGAACTGCAGTTGCCTACGTTGCCTGTACTACTGTGAGGTCAAGATCTCAGCTGGGGGTTTAGGAGAGAGCCTTTCTTGTCCTTATTCAATCCACCTCTCCTGTGAAGTCATGCTGAAAGATTTGAAGTTGTTCAACCTGGAAAAGAGAAGGGCCTAGGGAGACCTTTGGGCACCTTCCAGTAACTAAAGGGTACAAGAGAGCTGGAGAGGGACTTTTTAGAAGGGCATGTAGTGATAAGACAAGGGGGAATGGCTTCAGACTGAAAGGGTAGCTTTAGATTAGATATTAGGAAGAGCTTCTACACTTTGAGGGTACAAAGACACTGGCATAGGTTGCCCAGAGAGGTTGTGAATGCCCCATCCTTGAAAGTGTTCAAGGTCAGGTTGGATAGCTCCAGGCTTGGAGCAAACTGGTCTAGTGGATTGGAGCAAACTGGTCTAGTGGAAGGTGTCCCTGTCCATGGCAGCGGGCTTGGAATTAGATGATCTTTAAAGCCCCTTCCAATCCGAAACAGTCTATGATTCTATGATTAACATTTCCCTTCCTAGAAAAAAATACTCTTCCTTCTTTTTTTCCCTTTGCTTTTCAGCCACCCAGTTCCAGCAAGATTTAGGGGAGAAATTGCTATTTATTTAGCAATAAAACAAATCTCCTTTTCCCCCTTCTTCTTCCCACCCCCACAAGAAATACAGTTTTATGTGAACCCTCAGGCACTGTCCTTTGGGTCTAGCCTATCCTTTCTGTCCTACAATGATGCCATTCCTGCAGACTTATCTTGGGGTCAGAGGACTCTCACTGCTGAGAAATATCCCGTGTGGCTGTGTTTGCTCAGTAATTACCCCTGCTTATCCCAGAGCAATAACCCGTTCCACCCACTTTCTCTGGTTCCTTGAATCCGTCCTCCCACTTTATCGTGCACATCTCAAAGAGGCAGGCAGCTGCCTGGTGAGGGGAAGCGCTGCAGCATCTTGGCCTGTCTCATTTTCAAACACTATTGTAGTTTCAGCTGAGGGCTCTGAGGGGCCCAAGGGAATGTGGGGAGAGGGGACAGCAGCTTCCTGTGCATTTCAGCAAAACAGAGACTGAGCCGGTGCTGCTCACCACAAATACCAGCGCTGCCATGAATTATGCATTCCTTGTTTAAAGAGAGGTCGCTCTCATCAATAATTGAAAGCTCCCTGCTCTGCCTTCAGCATCATATCTCCCACACCGGGAGTTAGGGAACTCATGAAATCTGCATGGACTTCCTCAAGGTGGCTAGGAGCTGATGGAGAGAGGCAGAAAAACGCAGGCAAAACAAACAACCCTGCTGACAGTTTTGGTGCATGAAATTAGGAGTCATCTGTGCCTACCTGCAGCTCTGCTCCACTTCTGCCCCTCACATCCCTCTCTCCTCCCCTCTCCACACTTCTGTCCTCCCAGGGTATGCATAGAATGGTAGGCTTGCAAACATGGTGCAAACCAAGATGAGCAAGTGTTTCTTGAAACTTTGGGCTCTGCTAACTGAGACTAGTTTGCTTTGGGTATTTGCTTAGAAAATCTCTACACTGGTTGGCAGGATGTTCCCAGGGGACACTTTGAACTGTGAAATTTGTCCCTCTTGGAAGATAATCATCTATAGAGCCTGTGTCTTCAACTACAGCTGTACAGTCCTGGGGCTGGTCCAGCATTCAGGGTCTTGTAAGACTGGCTCAGACAGGCTGGCTGCCCTGAATGAGAGACTGCAAAATCACCTTTGTTGTAGAGCAAACTTTTCAAAAGGTGTGGTTCACATTCTGGACAAAGCAGGTGGAGCACAGAACCAAAACCTCTGAACAGAACCAAAGCCCATGTGATCCTAACCATTTCTTAATGCTTATCAAAAAGTTGAGCAGCTGTTCGACAGGGCTGTAGGAAAATCGCAGGCACCTGAGCTTATATGTCAGCCTTATGATCCCCAGTCAGCTGAACTCCCTAACTTTTACTTCCCTCTACAATTCATGTCCTTTCAAACCACTCCGCAGCTGAGGGAGAAAGTCCCTGCTTGGGTTGTTCTCCAGCCCAGAATCCTTATCCCTCTCTCAACAGCTGGGCTGTCCTGCCTGTAACAAATTTTGCCCTGTTGGTAGTTAGTCAACAGCAGATGAAGGGGCTGGTGATATGCTATGCCATGCACTTCAGCCAGACCTTGCTTCTCTTCAGCATCAGTCCGGGGCATCTGGCTCTTCTAAGCATGTGCTTCTCTGATCCTCTTCTCCTGAATCCTTTCAGATTGGTGTCCCCTGTATCTGCCCATGAGCCTAAATGGAGACTGAATGTTGTTGCATCCCAGGAACTGAGAAGTCTGACATAGCAGCATGAAGCGAGAGTAGTATGAGAAACATTTTGTCCCTATCATACTCAGCTTTGTGCTCTGTGTGTGTGTTTGTTTATTTTTTAATGGAGAACAGAAGATTGATGGATCAAATTAAGAAGAGGGATGTGTAATTGGAAAACAGCTCAAGAAGGCTACAGGCAGCATATTGAAGGCATCCATCAAACATCCAGCTAATGTTGTTAAGGGTGTGTAACACAAACAAGGTCTGCAGGAGACACTAGGGAAAAAAAGAAAAGGAAAGAGAAAGGGGAATAGGCAGGACCGGGGAAATAGCAAGGGAGGAGAAGAGCCAGCAAGAGAGTACAATCAATAATATTTGTATTGCAATCACATCCAAAGGCTCCTGTTGGGATCAGTGCTGGACTGTGCAAGCACATTAAGAGAGAGTCCCTGCCCTCTACAGCTTAAACCCAGGAATTACCGGATGATTGCTAGAGATGGGTTTAGATGATCACAAAATTTTCTTCTGATCTTGAATCTCATTTAATAGGATCTACTCTGAAAGAGTTTTAAGGCAGAAGGAAGGTACCTGGTTGTGCCAAGAGTACACACAGTAATGCTTGCCAGCAGGCATGCAATTAATCTGAACCACTTAGGAGATTTTGGGTTTAATTATAAAAAATAGGTAAAAATATGTGCAGTAAACCTCTGTAAGCCCCATTGGGGCCATCAGCAGGCTACCCAGAGGCATTGATATGTGACTGGGTTTTGATGCTGTATTTTCAAAAGGATGGGCTGATGTTTTATTGGACCACTTTGTGGGAAATATTCCATACGGGGTGGACATTAAGAGAATGCAAAGGGCCTTTGTGTGGGGAAGAACAGAAGACAAAGTATAAAATTATTAGTAAGCCAGAGGATTCTTCCAGTCCTGGAAACAGGGAAAGGAAGAAAAGAGATTCTTAAGGACTGAGAAGAGGCAGGTGAAAGATGTAAAGCAACAAAGAAGAGCTCAAGCATCATGAATGCAGGGAGAGACAGTGATGAGGACAAAGTAACATTTTAAAGAGAAAATAAAGTATTCCAAGAGACGTTTTTTGAAAATGGGGTTAAAGTCAGCTCTGTTGCAAGGTTCACAAGTTACCCAGGGCTTTATGCAGGGCTTAACTTCAGCATTGCTTGCTTTGGAAAAGCAATAGAGAGAAGGTGCATGTAGAAATAAATGAGCACAAAGCACCAGGGGAGCTGCATACACAGACAGCATCTCCACTTGCTTGCAGTGTTCGGGAAGCATGAACAGGGCTTGCTGGAAGGGGGAGGAGAAGAAAGAACTAGAAAGGGAATTCGTTAAAAATTCTTCTAACTCTGATCCACTCTCCTCTGTGCTCTCTTGGTAACACAGCTGCCACCACTGCCTCCTCCTCTCCTTCCCTCCAGAAGCAACCTGAGTTTGCAGCAGCAGCAGGCCTGCTGCATAGAAACTGTGTCTGTATAATTAAGGCCTTTTATTAAAGGGGAAGAGCACTGGCTGCCTGCCTCTAGCACAGAGTATGCAAGCATACCAGAGGAAGCAAGGAGCTTCAAGGAGCCTGGATGGACCTAGGTATCTGCTATTGTTACTGGCAATCCTTGGATTTCTCTTGTGGTTTGGTCTGTTTTCACAGCCATCAATGATGGAAGCTTTACTCTGCTGTGCTGGTAAGGCACGGGATTTTCTATAGGTGAAGCAGTCCCTGGTGAGGGTAACACCATTCTGTCCTGTGTCCAGCTTGGATCTGTAGCTTTCCAAACACCTATGCCTTTGGCACTAAAGCTTGAAGGAGACTCTTGTACCTGCCCTGGACCCAGTCACTAAAACCCAATGAAGTTATGCAGAGCCAGCATGTTTGCTGCACAAGGTGCCTGCTGGCATCACCAAAACACTGTTGTGTGTCACACAGGTTCCTTGGTCCGCTTCTTCATCAGTTTTTTATAGCTTGAAAGTAAAGAAATGGACACCTTGATGTTTACTGGGTGAGTAGCTAAGAAACATTAGAGATTATCACCATGAGTGGTTGGTTTGGGGAGCAGTCAGTGGAAATAGGTTCCCTTAAGGAATGGCTCCAGTGTGGTACTGTCAGTGTCTAACGAGGAATGAGCTCATGTTACAGTAATTTCCTTAACAGGGAATGCTTATGAGCATCCGCTTGCCCACCAGAAGACTTGCTGAGACATTCTAGTCTTCTGTCAGATCTGGCTGAAATAGGTTTGATAGTTATTGGTGGTAGTGCACTAATGAGCCCTGCAATTGCATAATCCTTGTTTTTTCAGGACACGAAGGTAAGATGTCAGGGAAACAATTAAAGACAGATTCTAAGAAGGTCCCAGAGGATAAATTTAGAATAGCATCTCCTGATAACTTCCAGGAGTACCCTGTGGCTGCTGTCACTGCAAAGCAGAGCTCTTTTGGACTAGTTGTCGTATTTTTTTTTCACACAATTCTCTAAAGATTAAGCAAGGCAACACTTCCCTGTTGGACAGATGATGAGCTGCTGGACCCAAATCCTGGGCAAGGAGTTTCCTTTGAACAAAATGTGCTTATGTCCTTTTGAAGACCTTGTTTTTAGATCACTGGACTCCAGTACACTTAGAAATTCCTGGCAGAGAATGGATTTAAAGTCAATCAATTTGAACCTTTTTTCCATCCTTTGCATCAGCATGAAGCCTTCCCTCAAACTGCCTTCAACCTGGGAGAACAAGAGGATCTGGTGGGGCCTGATGGCTACTCTGAAGTCTGTGATTTAAGCTAAATGCTGCAATGGCTGCACACTGCAAGCCAGAATGGAATAATTAAACTTTTAGCAGGCATCACCAGCACTGTGGAATGACCAAGGCAGGGATTTCATGGAAAACTTAGTACATGATAGCATGCATCCCTGATTGCCTCAGTGCATCTGCATAAAGAGGATGAATTAAAACTGCAGAAGTGTGCTGGCTATCTTAAGGTTGCCTGAAATTTCCTGTTTCGTCCATTTGCATATGCAGGCACACAAATCTTGCACACAGTTTTAAAAAGTTGTACAAAATAAGCAAATTAAATGGTCTCCACAAAGCTCAGGAATAAACACGAGTCCCAGAAAGGAGGCAAGTAGCAGTCCTGTCTGGCTTCAGAATAATGAGCAACCCTCAGTCAAGGACAGTGGGTTCATCATGGGACAGCAGGAAATTCTCTAAGGCAACATAAATAGCTAAAAGTATCTATTCAGTTGAACCAGGGTTGGCCAGGACAGCTGGGTAATGGTTTGGACCTGCAACGTTAATGGGCCTCCTTGTAAACTTAGACAAACACTTGGCTGGATCAGGGCCAAACATTTATCATGGCTCTGTGCATTCGTGGTGACTGATATATCTGAGGCCTTACTATTTTTTTCTTCCATGACAGGTAGAGAGATGCCTGGTTATTGGAAGCTCCCTGCAGCATGCTGAGAAGACGTAACCTTCTTACCACGCTCCTGATTGCCTTGCCATGGGCTCTTCTCCTAACCTTGTGGCACCAGTACCCAACCACCCACTACCTCAGCCTGCTGAGAAGTAAGTGCAAGAGTTCTGCTGTCAGTGTGCTGATGGTTGTGATGACTGATGGTGCGAACCCTCGTAAGAGATGGTTGGTCTCTCATGGGGTGGGTTAAACAAAGACAGACTTCCCTGAAGGTCCCCTCAGGGTTTGCCTACAGCAGGCACATAAATTGTTCTTGATAGCACGTCAAACTTGCACCTTAGGCTGGCTTTGGGGAGAGGATGCTGTGCTGAGGACTGACTCCAGACAGATGTGCCCCCATCTCCTTCCTGGAGAGGAGGCAGCCCCACAGATATTAGTCCTCTAACATCTTCTTTTCTTCTTTCTTCTTTTTTCTTACTTCTTCCTTTCTTTTGTCCCAGAAGAGACAGATGAGAATGTGACCTCTAAAGCTCTCCTGAATGGTACGTCTGCACTAAGAGAAGAAGGCTTCCCATCATGCACTAGACAGCAGCAAAGCATAGAGGCAACGCCTAAAATCATCCAGAATTATGTGTACTCCAGGCCTCCCCCGTGGTCAGACACCCTGCCAACCATCTTTGTTATCACCCCTACCTACACCCGGCCAGTGCAAAAAGCTGAGCTGACCCGTCTGGCCAACACCTTCCTACACGTACAGAACCTGCACTGGGTGGTGGTGGAGGACTCGCCACGGAGGACCAACCTGGTATCCAACCTGCTGGAGAAGGCTGGGCTCAACTTCACCCACCTCAATGTGGAAACACCCAAGAGCCTGAAGCTGGGTCTGTCCCGGATCCCATCCCACACCCCAAGGGGGACACTGCAGAGGAACCTGGGGCTGCACTGGCTGAGGGACAGCTTCAGCAACACCGCACAGCCAGAAGGGGTAGTGTATTTTGCTGATGATGATAATACCTACAGCCTGGAGCTCTTTGAAGAGGTAAGAGATGTAATATTACATGGGACAGAAAAGCAAGATATGGCTGCAGAGCCTCTTAAGTCCAGTTTCACTTGCAAAGACCTCTAAAGTAAGGCTACTGTGTGAACTTTTATCATCAACTGGGAGATAAGGACTCTGGCATGCTGTCTACAGCCCACCTCACCCGCTCTGCACGCAGTGGCAGCTGGGTATAGGGCAGATGCAAAACTATAGTTATGCAAACCCAGTAACCATGCTCCAATGGGCTGAAAGGGCAAAGAGCACATCTGCCATGGTACAGGCTGCAGATGGGAATAGCCACTCACACACCATTGCACCAGCTAGAGTCCCTTTTGCCAGAGGATGTATGCCCCAGAATTTATGCCTCTCCTCAAGGACAGTTAACCTAATTTAAATAAGCACCCAAGTCAAACTTCTGGGAAGGTGTAAATCTTCACTGTTGCAGGGGTGTGATGATTAGGGGATGGTAGAAAAGTTGTCTGACTTTCTAAGCCACCTTTACTCCTTGGCTGCCCTGCAGTACTCTGAGTTCCAGCCTCCACCACAAGGCTGTGCCTCTGGGATCACAGAAGCTTGCCCAGACTCCTGCTGGAAACCTGGCTTTTGTGAGATGCCAAGTCAATTGCAGACTTGGAAAAATCCTGTAAACTCGTTGTCATCAATTTAAGCCAAATTGTACTAAGCCACTCGAAGTGCAGAATTATGCATTAGAACATATTTCCAGTTTTTAGAATTCCTATAACCTCACCCTTTCTTACTTCTTTCCAAATCCTTTCTGACAATTTCAATAAAACCCCACTCCTTTAGGAAGCAGTCATGGATGAAAAACAAGGTGGGGGATGGTGGGAGAAATTGCAGTAAATGAAGACAAAGATGGATCAAACTGGGGGGAGATCACTCTCTCTAGTTTCATCCTCGTACAAGTAGAGTTGATAATACGGAGCTAGAAGCCTGGCAGAAGCTGTATTTGGCATTTACAAAAATGATAAACTTCTACCAAAAAAATTTATAAAAGTTCAAATTAGATCAGAAACCCAAAGGTTTTCATTCTTCTGGGGGACTTAATGTGGGCACAGAAAAGCAGTGAGGCTGGTGTTGAGAGCATAATGTGCTAAAAATCAGTGTTGTGGCTTTGGAAACTGTAGCTCTTCAAGCAGTAGCACAGGTGAACAAGAGCTTGTGCTGCCTAGAGCAATGTGATTGTGTGGGAAGTCAGCATGGGAGGACAAGTGCCAATGAAAGCAGAGGATGGTACACTAATGCGTTGGGACAAACATTGTGGGCTTGAATTTTCACAGCACTGTCTCTTTCTGGCACACAGATACGCTACACAAGGACGGTGTCAGTCTGGCCAGTGGCTTTCGTTGGGGGGCTGCGATATGAATCCCCAAAAGTGAGCCCAGCAGGGAAGGTGGTGGGCTGGAAAACCGTCTTTGACCCTAATCGTCCCTTTGCTATTGACATGGCTGGATTTGCTGTCAACATCAAGCTGATTTTGGAGAAGCCTCACGCCAGTTTCAAGCTGGAAGGAGTTAAAGGAGGTTACCAAGAAACCAGTCTGCTGAAGGATCTAGTGACTATGGATGGGCTGGAGCCCAAAGCAGCCAACTGCACAAAGGTGAGTAGGAGAAGAAACCTTGAAGATATAGTCTCCTTGTTGGGTCCTGGCTGCTTTTACAGTCTCCTACCTTCCGTTGTGCCTGCTTGGTGCTGGCACATGTCAATGCCAAATGGTGCTGAGACAGACAAAGCCTGCCAAATTCTTCACAGATATGAAGGTCAGAGAAAGCTGAGGAGCAGTGATACGCAGTGTGTGTTAATAAAGATCCTCATATGTACAATTTGTGCCCTGACCACTTCTCCGAAATCCAAGAGGATTGGCAGAGGTTTGAGTCTGGGGTTTTGGTCCAGAATGATTTCTCCTCCTTGTCACAGTTTTATGGGCCTGTGAAATGTCTCCCAGGATCAATCCCTTTGAATCACATGCTTCAAACAGCTGTGAGCCCCAGGTTTCTGAGGATCCCACCCAATGGATGTGGTGCTCTCGTTTCCATGGCATCCAGAACGTCTGAACTCTTTATGATTCCCTCTAGGTCTTGGTCTGGCATACAAGAACTGAGAGACCCACTCTGGTTAATGAAGGCAAGCGTGGATTTACAGACCCCAGAGTGGAGGTGTAAGCAGAGAGCCAACTCCAGGGTGTGAGTACCTTTGTCTTTATTCGTTTTAGCAAGGCACATAATCTGTACCTGTTTCCTTATTTATGTTATTTTCTAAAAAACTGCATATGTGACTGTCCTGGTAATTCACCATGCCACCCTTTGCACAAGAAGTAGATTCTCTTCTTTACCCATGTATGGTCTGCATTTCTTACTCATTCAAGCCTCCTTGAAGACTGCATGGAAGCTTTGCATGCTTACAGACAAAGAGAAACATGGCAGCAGAATTCCCCAGTTTCACTCAGTATTAGGGACAAACCAAATTCCTTTCTCCACTCTTTCTGCCATCTCCAAATTCTCTTTAGTGTGCAAGTTGTCCTACAGTGTGTGGAAGGAGATCACATTTCTCCAGACAACCTTTTGTCCCAGCAGCCCTGCCACCTCTGCAGTGCTTCACGCAACCACCTTCAGCTTTTATCCTGCATGAACAGCAGTGGTGTGGGTGCAGCAGGGGAAGGCTGATGGAATGCTTAGACCACCTCAAAATAGGAACCTGCAAATCACAACCTACACAGACTCTCACTTTGAGGGGCTTGGTACCAATGTTACCAGAGCTACGAATACATCTGCTGCTGAGGAGAAATAGTGAAGGCACTAGGAAGTGCCTTTGCAGTTCACAGAGCCAGATTCAGCAGCAGGATGGGGAATTACGGCAACCACCACAGGTGTGGGAAGGAATGCATCAGAGATCATTGTTATGTTCTTAGATTGATGAAGAACAGGCTTCAGAGGAGCTATGACCTCCTCTGCCAGATGCCATGCCCTGATCCCAATGTCTGCCCCTGGCAGATTTCTATCCCAAAAGTCCTAAAAGAATATATGTATCCCAATTTGGGAGTACCCAGCTCTTTCATGAAATGACTCTCATCTGTGTCAGGATACAAGATGCTGAATGATTTAGTCCTACTTTGGAAGATATTCCAGGGCTGCTTTCAGTTCTGACCCCAATATACACCTCAGCTCAGCTCTACCAGTGGAAATAAAACTGACAGCTTTTATACAGGCAGTCACAAGTATTTCAACATCTGCACTGATCTCCTGCGTGCATCACTAGTAGCTGCATACAGTATTTCCACATCATCTCATCATCTCTGAGTGACAGCCATAGGAAGAGTGCAAAGCAATCCCACTCCCTCCACACCCAGAAGCAGATAGAAGGGACACTAGTCAATTGCCTAAACATAGACACATGATGCCACCATAGGGGCCCTGGGGTAGCCTACCTGGCTCTCCTGTAGAGCTCAAACTCTACCATATCTGCCAGCTTTTTATTAATATCTCAGATATCCTAGCAACCCATAAATGATGCAAGACACCTGTGCTTAGGCAGCAGCTCCTCTTTTCATCAGTGCTTTTGTGAGATCCAGTAGCAGCAATGGGCTCATTTTGCATACTCACCCATACTGGGTCTGCAGTAGGCTAAAGCTATGATTGCCCAAATTCACTTCATATTTTTCTTCGTTAAAGTCCTGAAAACTATCACTCAAGACTGGTGTTAATAAAAACTACCTATTCTTATTGCTATCATTTATTTACAGGCATCTAAGAGAGAAGGGTGTGCTTAGGTTAGCATAAGAGTCCTGCTGCCTTGTGAAATTTGGAAACAGAGAAAGTTCATATGCCTTTCAGAACTCTCAAGACAGACTGAACAGAGGTCCTCAGATCCCACTCTCCTGCTCTTTCTTTAAAAAAAATTATCAAAGAAGTTAAAATAATGATTGATCCATCAAACACTTTATCTAATTCATAATAAAATCTCCCAGCCAGGACTCTGTAGTGCAAATAGAACGAGCAGCTCTTCAGCTGTATCCCAGCCCAAAGCCATGCACAGTGTGATTGAGGAACCTGTTTGCTGATGCCTGACAGGTGTTTGCTTGAGCCAGGGGATAGCCCTGTTATACTGGATGTTGTATTGACACCTCTATCTTCTTCTTACCTCATCTTGTGTTTGTTTTGACAGAGGCAGCAGGCTGTGATGGTTCCTGAAGTTTGTCAGCAAACATAGCAGCTGTGCACCCTGCCTGTTCTGCCCAGCACTCTGCTCCACTGCTGGAGGATGATAAACACTCCCAAATGTTGCCACTCCAATCAGCTCCCACTGCCCTAAAAGGTGGTAATAAGCAGGGACAAAGCTGATGTGATGCCCTGCAATCCTCCCCACCTGGGAGAGGAGTGCTTCCCTTCCCCCATGGGCCCTATACTTTTAACCATTTGTTAAAATTGATTAGATGTGATCTTCATTCTCAGCTGTGCCAGCATAGGCTGAAATCTGGGATGGGTGTGGGTGCCTCCAAAGGTCTCTCCTGGCATATGGTCAAACCTGAGCTCCAGTACAACAGCTGCAAGCTGCAGTGGTTCAAGGACAGGAGTTGGCACTAAAGCACAAATGTGGACCTGTTGGCCTGAGGCTGGTGTGCTCTCAAAACAGCTTTGAAACAAAGCTAGCCTGAGAGACTGCCCCTCGGAGGGATGCACTCTGATATGTACATGCATCAGCCTTCAGTGTTGAAGAGGAAGGTCTGCTGAAGTGCCTCACTTGGGGTTTGGGAGTTCAGAAGGGATCCGCTGCCTACCCCTCAGCTGGGGTCTTGAACTGTCCCCGCTTAAGGTAGTTTTGGAAAATGCTGTCTCAGATCCCCAGGCACAGAGGCCTCTATATAAAAGTTCCTCTCCTGTTCAGAGAGACCCAGCAGGTACTGTACCTCAAAGGCCATGCCTCTGTATCTCACTGCAGGGACCAGAAAGCAGAGGCAAAGATGGATGGACTTCAACATGTTTAAGGCCTGGAAGCCTGCTGCAGCACCATCCAGTGCTTCAGCAGCCTCAAATCATGCACATGGACCTGCTTCTAGACCTCCAGAGAGAAAGACAACTCTCTGAGGTGGAGGTGGGTGAGAAGTGCTCAAAGAAGAGAAACCCTCAGCCTGCGCTTATCTGCTGTGAGAACATCAAGGAATGTGGAGCCATCATTGGAAAACCTATCTTGAGCACATACATGACAACTGAAATAGCAAATGTGACAAGGTTTTCCAGTCGAACTTTGAAAGGAGTGTGTAGTGCTGTGAAGAGAGAGGAGTCAGTGTCATGTGGAAGGGTTTCCCTTTCCCTCAATAAAACAAGGAGACAGCCAGGTGGAAGGCAGCCCACAAAGCAGGAGGTGCAAATAAAGACTGAAGGAAGGATGCACTGGATTAAAAGCACAAGTGTTGTTACCATGTGTGTGCGTGGGGAGTGGTGTCGCTGTGACTTTTCCAGGAAGATTCCTTGAATGACCCAGAAACCCCTCTGAGCATATCTTGAAAACCATCTTCACTCAGGCCATGAGAAACAAGGCTTTAGGCATTCAAAACACATCAAGGATTTCACAGCTGGGGGAAAGTTATTAGCAACTGAATCATCCCTCACCCAAGAAATTCTAGGCTAGCAGAAAACTTATTTATTTGTTAACTTATTTATATTAGAATTCTTCTCTGCCTATTCCTTGTTTAGTTTTGATTTTTAGCTAAGATCACCTGACATATTCATGAAGAAAGAATATTTCCCACTCACAGCAGAGCTTGTCAGAACAGTAGAGCTTGGTGTTCAGCAATGAATGTCATATGTTCTGTGCTCCCTGGGGTTTCTTTACGATAGTGTCTTAAACTGGAAAAATAATCAGAAACACAGCAAGGAAGGGAGTACAGTGAAGGAAATTACAGTTCCTTTATGCAAGAGCCGTGGGTGGCACCAGGCTTCTGGCTCCTGAGCAATCACAGTGAGATAAAAACATGAGCAAAGCAGTGCCTCACTCAGCAGACAGTCCCCATGGAATCTTGAGAAACCTTCAAGAAGGCGGCTCTTTGGAGGGTATCTGAGAGAGGGAGTTGGTCCATATTCCCTCAATGAAGAACAAGCCACCACTCATCCTGCTATGGGAGGGGGCAAAGGGAATGAGGTGCCTCCTTTCAGCGAGGGAGACAGGAGAGTTCAAAGAATAGGAAGCAAATAAAGAAATTGAGACAGTTCAGTGAGGCTTAGGCCAGGGTCTGTCTGGATGAACACAGCAGTATGCGGCCACCCTACCAGCTGTCTCAGTATGAAGAGATACTGAATGAGCAGAGAATGAACAGTGACTTCTCTGGACCCTAGAAAGGTCCTTACAGAACAAGGGTCTGGCATACTTGCACTGGATAGCATGAAGAAAGCCCAGCATCCACAAGATGCTTTTCAGTCTGCATTTATCAGAGCTTTCAGTCCTGTTCTCTGCAGAAGGTAACAGGGCTTGCACTCCAGTGGGCTTTGCCAACCCACCCTGCTACCAGGGCTCAATGTTTCTTCCCAGCATTAAACCAAGATTAAGTCCCCTTCTTTGTAGTTTCAATGAATGAGCAAGAGTGAGGGAATAAAGGAGTTGATTTGTGATCCTCCATTTTCTCCTCTGAGATGGGCAGGGTTTCTGCCTGTATGAACAGGAGGAGGTATGGTGATTAATTCTCTGGCCTTTAATCTCACACGGGTCCTACATAGGTTTTGGCACTGACAGTGGATGTCTGTAGCAACAGATGCCACCATACACATGATTTTAGTGAGTTTTTCTGTCTACATCCCTATAAGAAAGCAAATTTGCTATTCCTTGTATATACTATGCTGTCAGTTCAGTGTGGGCCAGAGTTAGCTCTCAAGACCAGCCATATCACACCATCTCCATTCTTGCCCCAGCCTGGCCCTGGGGAGTAGACTTTCTGTGAATCAAGAAGTTCTGTCAGTCATTAAATTGTGCAGAACCAAGACTTTGTATGGACAGCATGAATGTACACAGCTGATATTCCAGGCTAGCAGACGTTCCAGGCGGACATTTGGACCTGTTCAGCAAATACCCTGTGGAGCAGCTTAAGGACAGCAAGGACTGCTGCTGGCCAAGGTGTATCAGCTAAGGGTAGGTGAGTAACAGGCACTACAAGTCAAGATGGCTGTTTGTTAGCAGAGCTGGGTGGGAGAGCCCAGGAGAGAAGCAGCTGTCAGGAGTTACAGGCTTCAGGGAAAGTGAATGCAGTAAGGAGGGAAGCTGCAGATCAAGCCTGAAGTATTTAAACAAGAGAAGGCATCCCAGCACCTGGTTTTTACTACCATATTAGTACTTGATGTTCATGCTCTCTGAGATTCATTCAGTTCACCAACCAATGAATATTACTAATTTTTCCTGTTGCAGAAAATACTATTAATGAACAAAAGAGAATGTCGAGAAAGTACTTTTTAATGGCTATTTATTTCTATTGAACGGTACTAGAGCATTATTAAATACAATGTGATTAGTATGATATTGCACCATGGTCTTGTCTGCAGCGTGCTTACTTCTTTTCCAGGAAAACACAGTGGATTTTGTAATGGAGAATGTATCCATTTTAGTTGTTCTCATTTCAAGGCTACTCATTTCAGTCTTCATCTGACCCAAATGTTACAAGAAAAAGTCAAGCAAAAACATTTCAGGTCCTTGAGACT
Source organism: Calyptomena viridis (assembly GCA_013390005.1). Taxonomy (NCBI): domain Eukaryota; kingdom Metazoa; phylum Chordata; class Aves; order Passeriformes; family Eurylaimidae; genus Calyptomena; species Calyptomena viridis. The sequence continues at coordinate 496,145 of WEIV01030801.1, forward strand.
GGTGCCTGCATTACTGAGATAAAGGAAACAGGACAATAGAGCCCAAACTCCATAGTCTCCTGGCATCTCTAGCTGTCATTTTGGACATGGTGACCATCCCTACTGAGATTGCTCTGCAAAGGTGCTGACCATGACTCCAAAGTGAGTGAGTGGTGGTCAAAGCATAGGGCAGGCAGGCAGTTCTCCATCACAAAGAAGAGGGGAAGGGTGTCACAAGCTGTCTTAGCAAAATGTCTATTTGACAGGAGCTCACTGTTGGCTAATCCACAAGCCTGGAAGAAGCTAGCAGAGCCAGTCTCTGTTTCTAATGCTCACTGATTTGTTCTGTCATTGGGCCAAGATACATGACATCAGTTATCTGGGGGTTTTAGCCTCAACAGGGCACTGACCTCCCAGAAATGTGGAAGCAGTTTTAAGATTCTTCTGAGGAAGCTTTGCTAAAAATTTAACATACTAGAATACAAGCCAAATTCATACCTGTGTAATGAAAAAATAATATTCACAAAGATGCTGCTTAAAGTACAATGTGAAGTTTACAAGCCAAGATCCTGCAAAAGGCTGAGAAGAACTGCTGTGGCCAGAGTGCCTGAAACATCCACCCCACTATAAAACACAGTCAACTCCCCAAAGAAGAGGGACAGATCTGCTTGGCTGTAATGGCTGAAAGCACCTACAGTGCCTGTACAAGGAGTAATGCCACCTTCCCTTAATGGAAACCCTGGGGACTGGGAAGGTGTAGTGGGTTGACCCTGGCTGGATGCCAGGTACTCACCAGCCACTCTATCATTCTTCTCTGCAATGGGACAGAGGAGAGAAAATATAACAAAGAGTTTGTGAGTTAAGGACCATCAATACTGTCATAGGCAAAATAGACTTGAAGTCTATTTTGATACTAATTAAATTATTTACTAACAGAATCAGAGCAGAAGAATGAGAGGTAAAATAAATATTAAAAGCACCTTTCACCCATCTCTCCATCCTTCAGTTCTACCTCCTCCCCCCCATCAGCAGTGCAGGGAGAAAGGGAATGAAGGTTATGGTCAGTTCATCACAAATTGTTTCTGCTGCTGCTCAGAGAAAGGAGTCCTTCCCCTGCTCCAACCTGGGATTCCTCCCATGGGAGACTCCTTCATGGACTTCTCCAACTGAGTTCATCCCATGGCCAACAGTTTTTCAGACTGCTGCCATATGGGTCACATTTCCATGGAGTGCAGTCCTTCAGGCACAGGCTGCTCCAGCGTGGTTCGCCCACAGGGCCACAAGTCCTACCAGGAAATCCTGCTCTGGCATGGGCTCCTCTCCCTTGGCAGGTCCCTGCCAAGCCCTTGCTCCAACATGGGCCTAACCTGGGGTCACAGCTTCCTTCAAGCATCCACCTGCTCCAGCATGAGGCTCATCTGAAGGCTGCAGGTGGATCTGTGCTCCCTTTTGGTCCTCCATGGGCTGCAGGAGCACAGCTGCTCCAAAATGGTCTTCACAGGCTGCAGGGGAGCCTCAGCTCTGGTGCCTGGAGCAGCTCCTGCCCCTCCTGGCGCACTGGCCTTGGTGTCGGCAGAGTTGTTCACATATTCTCACTTCTCTCTTCTCTGACTGCAGTTTTCATCTGTATAATAACTTTTTTTCCTTCATGAATATGTTATCACAGAGGTGCTACTATCACTCCTGATTGGCCTGGCCTTAGCCAGCGGAGGATCCGTCCTGGAGCCGGCTGGCATTGGCTCTGCCGGACATGGGGGAAGCTTCTGGCAGTTTCTCACAGGAGCCACCCCTGTAGTCTGCCCACTACCAAAACGTGGCCACACCAACCCAACAGGGTAGTGAATAAAATTGACCAACACTGTATGAACATCCAGACTGGTCACTATTGCACCAGCTGTTCCTCCCCTCCTCAGGCCCTGCATTTTCAAAGCAAAACTTCCTAAAGTCACTTCGCTGCATTTTCAACAGGGATCTAGTGCAGGTCCCAGGAGACAGGGCATGGAGGAGAAGGGGAAAGAAAAAGAGCAAGCAGGAATGAATCTTATTAAATGGAGCAGGATACTTTTCTGTCTCTCATCACATTTGGGGCTGATTGGAGGTGAAACTGTGCTTGGAGGGAGGGAAAGCCCTCTCCTCTGGGACAATCCAAAGGCTCTCACACAAACTTAATTTCAAGCTCTGTTGAAGATGGTGTTTGTCTTTTTTCTTTTATGCATTCAATTTAATTTCTCAGGCAGACGTGTGAAAATGAGAAAGGTAACCCTTTGACTGTGAAGACATCCCAGTGCCTGTTTCTTACAGATTCAGTCTCACGTTGTTTTCCTCCATCACTGCCCTCAATAAATCTCTGCGCAGAGGTTGCTAAAATGCCCACCACCTCCCTTCCATGCTTCGGTGGAGACAGTTACATTTTTTTTTTTGCATTTAAGCAGTCTGAATCATTTTTAATTCAAAACACACCCTAGCTTTCCACTGCTCTGTTCAAAACAGGAGCACTGTGACCTTGAAAAGGCTCAGACCTGCTGGCACCATGAAGTTCTGAGCTGCACTTTGTTCTCCAGTTCCATCTTGCTTGCTCCCTTGTGAGAAAAAGGGTCATGGTGGCTTTATGATTCACCTGTTTCAGTGCTGATGGTTGAAGGGGAAGGAGAGAAACTGCATTTGGTTTTGGAAGGCTCCTGAGGGAGGCATTCCTGGAGATTCAGCTCTCCTGGCCTGCACAGAAACACAAGCTGTTTGGCTCTTCTGCAGACAGTTGATCTGACAAGCTGTATGTTAGTTTTCCAGCCTTGAGAGCATTATATACAGGTAAAAACACAGATCTGGGTAGGTTGTTGCCTTTCCATCTGACCTGCTTCTTCTGCCCAAGAACTGACACAGGGCGACAACTTTTACAACTAAGCCCTGACTGTGAGGAAGTTAGCAGAGCCACTGGTGCAGGGCAGTTTAGCAAGTCTGGCTTCTCCCTTCCCCAAGACAGATGGAGGCAGATAGGCTTTGTCCAAGTTGTTCCTACATTGCGATTTGCTACTGTGAGACAAGGAAGTATCGCAACCAAAACATAAAGCAGTACTAAGCCTTGAAACAATGGCTGTCTGCAACCCCAGGCCACACCACGAAAATCTTGGTTCCTCTGTTTGTTGCATAGCTGACGCAGAGATTAATTCTTTCCTGTCCGTGGCATTGTCCTTGCTGGAGCTACCAGCACAACAGCAAGCATTGCTTTGTTTTATGAAGGGGAAGACAAGGAGAGTGGGTTTGCTGTGATTGTGGAAGGAATGGCACGGGGAGAATGTAAACAGTCTAGACTCAAAGCAGTGTGCAAGACAAGCAGCATGAGGTGGGTTTCAGTAAAGCAAGACTTTGCCCAGGGAAAAGAAATGTTAAGTACATTTTTTATTTTAAAAACCAATTAAGTTAAAATTAAATGTGAAATGACGACAATTTGCATCCAGGCCTTAAGCAATGCACTTAAATTGAATAATTTGTTGTTCTGCACAGCAGAATGACTGAGGTTGTTTCCTGTAGATGTGTGCCCTGTATCTTAGGCAAGTCTGAAGGAAGAGTACTCACAGCTCCCCATATAAGTGCTCTCACTGTCTCCCCCCATCTTCATCCCAAGCCAACCTATTTGGAGGACAAACAGCAGCACGTTTCACAGAGTCACAGAATGGGTAAGGTTGGAAGGGATCATTGGAGATCTTCCAATGGTCCAACTCCCTGCTCAAGCAGGTTCCCTAGAGCACGTTAGTCCTCTAGTTAGTTAGGATTGTGTCCAAGCAGATTTTTAATATCTCCAGAGAAGGAATATCACAGGCTGTCCAGGCAGCGTGTTCCCCTGCTGTGCCTCGTCCAGGCTGGCACACAGGGGCTGGGCTCCACCTTGGAGCAGGAAGCTGAGCTCAGGGTGCTGCCCCCTCTCAGGCACAGATTTCCTTTTAACTCTCTCAGTAGTGCAAACCCTACTCCTGACTCTTCTTTGAATACTTGTAGGAATTTAATACGTGTGAGATGTCTTTTCCTCTACCACATTTTAATGAAAACAGGCACGTGAGAGCAGGCAGATGACTGACAGCACAACCTTGTAAGCCCCATCTGTTTCAAAAGTCAGCCAGTGAAAAGAGGGGTGTAAAAGCCAAAATTTTTATGGACAGCAGGGCTATGGTGGGAGATCCTTCTCACTAGGAGCTGTGCTGCTGTGGTCCCTTCAGGTGCAAGCAGAGGTGTATTCATTTCACAGACTCACAGAATCAATTATATTAGAAAAAAACTCTGAGGTCATCGAGGCCAACCTATGACCAAACACCACGTCAACTAGACCATAGCTCCAAGTGCCACATCCAGGCTTTCCTTAAACGCCTCCAGCAATGGTGACTTCACCACCTCCCTGGACAGGCCTTTCCAATGCCTAAATTTCCGTTCTTCTCTCCCCGATCAGTTCAATAACCAATGGGCAGCAGCTGGGGGTTGACCGAGGAGATAAAACGCAGCGAAGCCCANCCCACCCCGCCCCGGGGGCGCCCGGGGGGCGCCGCCCCCCGCCCGGGGCGCACCCTGCCGCGCTCTGCATGCTGGGAGCTGTAGTCTCGCCGGAAGGCGGGCGGGGGTGGGCGGGCGCTGCGCCTGTGCCACAGCGAGACCGTGGCGCTGCCCCCGGGGCGGCCTCGAAGGGCCGGTTTGCACTTCCAGCCCGCCTGGCAGAGCCCGCGGCGGGAAGGGGAGCTTTGGCTCTCGGCGTCCTGACGAACCCGCGCTAGGAGAGCACGCTGCTGCCTCAGAAAGTTGGAGGAGGAGGAGGAAGAGGAGGAGGAGAAGGAGAAGGAGAAGGTCTGCACAGCGATGTAGCCTGGAGCGTGGAGCGGCAGCTCGTGGGAGGCAGTTCGGCTCCTCACCGCCCACATCCCGGAGCATGGGGTAAAAACTATGTCCCTCTCCCGTGTGGAAAATCACTGTTTTCTGCTGTCTGTGTTCGTCTTCCAAGCAATATTTATCCTGATCCTCTACGGGGGTGGACCTTCGAGTGTGTTTCGCGGGCTTTTAGTCTCGGAGCAGATCGTGGATTACTCCAAGCCGCACGATGTGTACACAAACCTCAGCTTGTTCACCCGGGCTCCTAATGAGGACACTATGCCGTACTGCTCAGCGCAGTCACCGCTCCTTGGTACGTACGAACACACGGGGTTTGACCTCAAACGNGAAGGGCCGGTTTGCACTTCCAGCCCGCCTGGCAGAGCCCGCGGCGGGAAGGGGAGCTTTGGCTCTTGGCGTCCTGGCGAACCCGCGCTAGGAGAGCACGCTGCTGCCTCAGAAAGTTGGAGGAGGAGAAGGAGGAGAAGGAGAAGGTCTGCACAGCGATGTAGCCTGGAGCGTGGAGCGGCAGCTCGTGGGAGGCAGTTCGGCTCCTCACCGCCCACATCCCGGAGCATGGGCTAAAAACTATGTCCCTCTCCCGTGTGGAAAATCACTGTTTTCTGCTGTCTGTGTTCGTCTTCCAAGCAATATTTATCCTGATCCTCTACGGGGGTGGACCTTCGAGTGTGTTTCGCGGGCTTTTAGTCTCGGAGCAGATCGTGGATTACTCCAAGCCGCACGATGTGTACACAAACCTCAGCTTGTTCACCCGGGCTCCTAATGAGGACACTATGCCGTACTGCTCAGCGCAGTCACCACTCCTTGGTACGTACGAACACACGGGGTTTGACCTCAAACGCTTCGTAAATGTAAGTTGTGTCTTCTTCGAACTTTTCCGCTTTAAAACTGGGTGTCCAGCTGTAATGCTGACGGAATTTTCTGCTGTCAACTAACTCGTTTTTATAGGTTGTGCGAGGAAAAGTATTTTACTGACCTAAAAACTTGCAATATTAAGAGTTGGGCTACATAGGCGTTGGGATTGTAGAGCAGCAGTGAAAACAGTGCACGGTGATAATATCAAGTTAGTAATACTTTTTTTTTTNTGCCTAAATTTCCGTTCTTCTCTCCCCGATCAGTTCAATAACCAATGGGCAGCAGCTGGGGGTTGACCGAGGAGATAANCATCCCGGAGCATGGGCTAAAAACTATGTCCCTCTCCCGTGTGGAAAATCACTGTTTTCTGCTGTCTGTGTTCGTCTTCCAAGCAATATTTATCCTGATCCTCTACGGGGGTGGACCTTCGAGTGTGTTTCGCGGGCTTTTAGTCTCGGAGCAGATCGTGGATTACTCCAAGCCGCACGATGTGTACACAAACCTCAGCTTGTTCACCCGGGCTCCTAATGAGGACACTATGCCGTACTGCTCAGCGCAGTCACCGCTCCTTGGTACGTACGAACACACGGGGTTTGACCTCAAACGCTTCGTAAATGTAAGTTGTGTCTTCTTCGAACTTTTCCGCTTTAAAACTGGGTGTTCAGCTGTAGTGCTGACGGAATTTTCTGCTGTCAACTAACTCGTTTTTATAGGTTGTGCGAGGAAAAGTATTTTACTGACCTAAAAACTTGCAGTATTAAGAGTTGGGCTACATAGGCGTTGGGATTGTAGAGCAGCAGTGAAAACTGCACGGTGATAATATCAAGTTAGTAATACTTTTTTTTTCCTGGCAGTTCTATATAAAATGTGCCAGTGATTCAGTAACTGCATAATACTGACCTCTGACTTGCCATAACTCCTGGGTTCTTTGTCTCAACCTTATATCAAGACTGTAGTTTAATATAAATTGATTAAGTTGGCTTTAAATATGGCTTGCTTGGCACCCTGGTCTTCATGGTGATCTTTTTGGCCTGTGGTTGTTACACATCCTTTAGATTTAAAAACTTCTCCATTAGACTTAAAAGTCTGGTCGCAGGTTAGTTTGTGTTTACACTAGAACCAAACTAGACAGCATTCATCCAGCTATTGCACTACTAAAACAGTTGAAAACTTTTAAGTAAATACAAAGTCAAACTTATAAAGCAAATGGCAAGTGCCATTAAAAGTGATCTCGGGAATGGATGAGTTCTGTCAGCATGAACTTAGACTTGGGGCCACCAGCTTCTTAGAGTACGGTGTAATATGTTACTCTTGTCTGGCTTTTCTGAACCACACAGGTTTTGCACATCTAAATGATGTCTATAACTAACCGTGGCCTGCTGCTTAGTAGTTGCCCTGCTGTTCTGAGAAAGCTGATCATCACACGTGGAGCCCATTAAGAGCAGAGGTCAGACCTTGGTTCACGTGGAAGTTTTGTGGGAAGTCCTTGCTCCTGTGTCAAGTTGCTTACTTATGTTGGAGGACTCTGCCGGGCCCGTTTGGGTGGCCCTTTTTGGACTGCCATCTTTCTAATGATGCTTGTTTTTTTGAGTTTTTTTAACTACAAACTCTGTTTGTAGTTAAATGCAATAGGTGCAGTATGTATGATGAAGTGGTGTGGTAACCTTTGGGTATATGTTTCAGCATTTCCCTGGGAAACAGTAAATCCTGAAATCCTAATGGCACAAAGCCTTTTCGTACAGGTACCAACCAGCTCTAATGGTCTCAGTGCACTCAGACCACAAGTTCTTCTGGGAAGCTACAATAGCTTGAGGTTGAATTGTTTTATTTAAAAAATAAATGCAGAAATAACAGCAGAAACGTGACTGCACTCTATTTGTATCCACTAGTGATGAGAATCCGCTGTCCTGAAGAGTCGAATGAGACAGCTTTGTCTCAGAAAAAAGGACGCCAAACAAATCCAGGTGCAATTCTGTGCAGCTTGCCTGGAAATGATCAGATAAGCAAGAGTAGTGATGTATATGGAGAAGGTGCAGGGTAAAATTACTCTGATCTGTGCTGTTAGAGCTGTAAAGTATTTTTAAGACCTCTTCTTCTGCCCATCCCTGAGAGTGGTGAGAACAGAGGATTGGCCTGTATGTGGTACTTCAGAGCTAAAATGAAAATATAATATTAGTCGTGGACAGAAACAGTAAGTTGACCAGAAGGAGAAAAAGTAAAAGGCAAATGAGGCAGAGTAATTGTGGAAGCTTTGTTGCATAAAAAAACCTGACTTGAGCATGTATGTGAACTGTTGTTCTGCTGAAATACAAGGAATTTGTAGCACTGATACAGATTCAGCTTAAGTTGTAGCAGAGCACTCATTTTTCTTAACTTTTACTCAGTGATATTCCCCTTTAAATAGAAGTAAATTATTCCTTCTGGTGTCTTTGCCAGCCTCTTCTGGGTGTTCTGGTTTTTTTTAACTGAGAAACATGCTGCTTTGTGAAGGAGTTGCTCTTTGCTTTGTAACTGATGGGGACATATGAATAGATACATAAATACTTTATAAATTTCTTGAATGGTTGTTATCATCTTCTCTCATGAGGCTGATCTCTCTTGGAAGTGTTATATCAGAGAGACTGGTGCCTTTTAATATTAATTTCATAAACTCTGTTAAATGAGATTTGAAATCAATTCTTGAGGCCTCCAGTCTCCCAGTTGGAGCTGGTAATAAGTCACTGTGCCTACTCCAAAGCGTGTTAAAGTAACTGGAAGGATGCCAGATGGCTTAAATGGTTTCTGCATCAGGGCTTTTATGAAGTGCAGTTTTTCCATTTATATATATAGTGGATCATTTGGATAACTGTTTGAATGTAAATCAGCTTGCAGCTTGTCTGTCTTTTTCCTGCGTCCTAAATCTGTAGCATCTTGGTTCTTCCAGGGCTTTGGAGTAAAAATTTAGGTATAATTGCTAATCATCTCTCCCTTAGAGGAACTACTCGTGCTGACTAGTGGTAGTTTAACATCTAGTGGTGTCTGTTGAACCTTTTGTGACTACAACTTGAAAAGCATTGCACAAAGTATTCAGTGTCTTTATTAATATTGTAAATAAATTACTCAGGTTTCCTCAAAGGTTAAAACTTTGACAGAAATAACTAGTGGCCTGCTTCTTCCTCCTTTGTTTTTGGAAAAAGCGAAGTGTTTATAAGCTAGAGTTGTACATCTTTAAACATAATGAAGTAGCGTTTAAATTCAAAATCTGACTTTCTCACATTGCATGCAAGATGTCTTGTTTCGGTTCATCTCTTCCTCTTACTAAGAAGAAGTTTGATCTTAAAAGAGTTGGCTTTTTTTGTTATTTTTGTTTTGGTTTAAAGACGTACCTTACTTTGTGCATGGCATGTGCTGAACAAGTTGGTTTGGCCCTTGTGGATTTTGAAAGTTCTGTCTGTAACTCTACTGTTTATAATTTGCTTGTGCTATGAAAGGATTTTTTCCCAAGCCCTTCTTATAGTAGTTAACTGCCTTTCACTTCCATCTGTCATAACCTTTTCAAGAGCGTGACCATCTGTTGTGGCATTAAGTAGCTCCTGCTACGATTTCCAGTGCTACCAGAGTTACTTCTTTTTGATTTAAGGAGAAATAAAAAGGTGGTAATGCTGAGTTTTATTTTCCGTTGCCACCGAGACAGCCTTATATTCTGTCATTAGAAGCCTGTGCTTAAATTAAAGGTGTTGGTCTGCTTTGTTTTATTTCTTCAAACAGTGTTAGAATTATAGAAATATGACTGTTAATGTAGTGTGTGGTGCTGCACTGTCTCAGTGCAGCATTGCTCCCGTTCCCATTTGCTTAGCTTGTGTAAGTGCTGCTTATTCTGGTTGGACTTGGTATTTATAGCTGCAAACTCTACATGTGTAGCAAGGAGTTTAGAAGCCATGTAGTTACTTTTTTAAGGTGGGCTAGAGCTGGTCAAAATCAATAGATCCCCTGATAGACAAGTGTGCTACCTAGAAAGTAAAGTAGTGTAGAGGGAGTGTGCTGTCACCGGCACCAGCTAACAATGCACACAGGGAATCTCAGTCGTAACTCTACACACTGAACTTCTTGTTAAATAAACACCCTCTGTGTCATGGTACAAGAACAGAAAGAGCTTAGCAACCAGGCTACAGAGAAATTGCTTGGACACGTCAGGGTGTTGATTCTGTACCGTGCCTGAACTGGGGTCCTGTGCTTTCTGATATGTCTAAGATGGGGTTTTCCTCCTTTCCCAAAGCTGCACTTTTGCTGTTTTCTTTTCCCCTCTTTGTTCCAGCCTGCGACTGCTCTGTGCACATTTGGGATTTAATTGGATTACAGTACATTAGCCTTTTGTTGGTTGGGCAGCAAGGAGACACGAGAGTCAGGATTTTTTAGCCAAGGAGTGTAGGGCGGCCAGAGGTTTTGGGGATATAAGTAATGCTGGTTTGTTTTTTTTTTTCCCTTGGTATATTCTAGTTTGAGTTTCTGAGCTGTTTGAGGTATGGAGCTAGGCATGGGAGAACATGATATCTTAAAAAACCTGGCAAATGCAGATATTAGCCTCCGTTTGGTATGCTTGGATATGGAAGGAGTGAAACCATTGCATGTTATCTTACTCATACCCTTAACGTTCAAATTTAGATCTTATTTTCTTTTCATTTAAGGATTATCACTGCAGAATCTTATTCTGTAATACAAAGAGTCCCAGTTGTTTTATAGAAAGCAAAATCCTGCCTTTATTGGAGAATACAAGGAATTAATTCTCTTTCTTATATTTTCCTTGGAGCAATGATCTATAGTTGAAATCCCGGAATGTAACACTTCTTTAGCAAGTTCCAGTTGTCAGCAAATCAGTGATTAATGGTGATCTAATAATCAGGGAGTCCACAGATCTAAAAGGAGATATAAACTACAAGTTTAAAACATTGTTGGACTGAAACTGGGGGTCTTAAAGGCAGAAAAGGAAATCGTATGTGTAGAAGTAGGTGATAACGTCATCAGATCTCTTAACTGTAAATGTGACCTAGATTCAGGGGCCCACAGCATGATTCTCTGAAGAACTACCTTTCTGTTTCATGTACAAATAAATTGCAGTGTACTCCAGTTTCTTGCTGAGGGTAATCCAGTCAAAATCAAATTCCCCAGCATTTCAGATACTTGGGGAAGGACTGAAAAGTGATACTTAAGAGTCAACTATTGCACGATCTTGCTGACAAGCAAAATTCAGGTTTTCTTTTTAAAGACAAACAGAAACCAGCCAACAAAACCCATGAAGTGGGATCCACAGTGGCTGGACCTTTTTGACAGCGTGAGGAATGGGATCAGTGGCTGTTCAGACTGACCTTCAGGAAATGCCATCTGTGTGTTCCTTTGCCCATCAGAAACGTGATGTGTAACAACTTGCACATAGTAGCAAAATGGAATGGACATTATGCCAAATTTAGTCCCTAAGCCTTGCGTACTGCTAAAAAACCCCCAAACAAACAAAAAAACAAACCCACACCAAAACAAAGCGAAAAAACCCCAAACCAGTGGAGGGATGTTGCTTCCTGCCATGTCAGTTAAACAGGATGTGGGTGAGTGCAGGCTCAGTTTTTGTTTTTCATTAGAATTCTAGCAGAGGCTTCAATGCAGGATTGGCTGGAAGACTCACCTGCTTAATTAGTCTTAAAACACACCTGTACCTTTTCCTGCTCAAATGAAGCTACTAAACACCAGGCCTAAACATTTGTGCTCTCTCAGGCTTCACTATCAGAAGGTTTTTTTGTGAATAATTTATTTCAGTGGTTTAAGAGGGAGTCTGATGTACAAGATACAGAGTAAGACAGGCTTGTAAGGAAAAAAAAATGTTTGTAGCTATTTAAAAACAACAACAAGAAACTTGCCTTACAGAGTGCCAAAAAATATTTTGTCTTTGGTAGCATGGCCTGCAGATAATTCTTGAATAGAACTGTCATTTGAAATTGTCAGCTTCTAATTATGATTTAGGTGAAAGTTTTTCCCTGGTTCATTTAAGTATTAGATCTTCATCTTGCTCTGTATTTGTGCTTTATTTTCTTAGAAGTTAACAATTGTAGGAAACCATTAAGACACACTGATTTGTATATAAATATGCAATATATATATATATTGTATGTAAATATACAAATTTCTTGTACTTCTGGAAGATTTTCTATCAAGGAGGACAGGCATTTAAATAATTATAGAATTTGTTTAATCATATCATAAAAATGAGATTTGTGTTAAAATGGTAATTCATTCTTTTTTTTTAAATTGTGGCTTGTTAAGCTTTTTCCATCTGAAGATTGGAGGAAGTTTCTTTTGCTACCTTGTGCCTGTTCCTGAAAATGTAATACCTTTCTTTCTTCTCAGCTCTGTCATTTGCTTTTCCCAACATTTTGAAGTACTGTCTGTTTATCACAGTATATAAAATGAAATAATACAGCAAATACAGCCCTTGTGGCCCTTTTTTATAACATCAAATTGAACTTGCAATGTTTTTTAAGGTAAAGCTGACATTTCCTAAAGTGTCTGTATTCATCCGGGCTTTAAACTATTTCTCCCCTGACCTACTGAATCTCCATTTGGACACCTTTTTCCTCACATCTCTTCTGAAAGAGGCTTAGAGAAATTTTCCAAATGGGTAGCAAAAGCAGATGTGTGTTCATCTTGATTAATTTTCAACTCCATTCTTACAGTGAATACATTATTGAAGGATCTCATCTAAGCAATACAAGACTGTGGTAGGGAGCCAATAGCAGGGAAAAGCAAGCTGTGCAGGAGCTCGGTGAGAATCCCTGGCTGTGCCAGGACTCGGGATGCCTGGCAGGTAATGTGCCATCCTGGTACTGAGCCTGGCACGCTTCAGTGTGGAGCCGTGGGGTGGTGAAATCATCATGTAGGCACAGCTGTGTGGTCATTGTTAACTGTTCTGTGCTGGGGCTGCTCTCTGAAGTAGTGAATGTATGTGGCTAAACTGATAGGGCTGAATGAAGGTTCAGAAACAGCACTGATCTTCCTTTTTTTTTTGTTTCTCTTTTCTGTCTCTCCTTACAGTTGGTCCGTTAACCATCACCTTCAGGATGCTCCCTAGTGAAAGGATGATCATCAAAAAAAATCCTCTTGTTCAGTCTGGTGGCCACTACAGGCCACCTCACTGCTTCGCCCGCTACAAATCCGCCATCCTTGTAGCTTACAGGAACCAGGAGAAGTACCTTCACCATCTCCTCTACTATATTCATCCTTTCTTGCAGCGCCAGCAGCTCAGTTACACTATCTACTTGATTCAGCAGGTAAATCTAAATCAAATGGGCCTGGTAGTGTAGCTGAGGTTCCCAGTTACGGATTAGGTTCTGAACAAGAAATGTACCTGGGATGGGACAACCGCTGGTATCGGTACAGGCTGGGGGATGAGCACATTGAGAGCAGCTCTGCTGAGAAGGACTTGGGAGTGCTGGTGGATGAGAGGCCAGACATGACCCAGCAATGGGCACTCACAGCCCAGAAAGCCAATTGTGTCCTGGGCTGCATCAAAAATAGCGTGTCCAGCAGGTCGAGGGAGGTGACTCTGCCCTTCTGCTCTGCTTTGGTGAGACCCCACCTGCAGTGCTGCATCCAGCTCTGGGCTTCCCAGCACAGGAAGGACATTGACCTGTTTGAGCAAGTCCAGAGGAGGCCACCAAGATGGTTAGAGGGATGGAGCACCTCTCCTATGGGGAAGGGCTGAGAGAGTTGGGTTTGTTCTGCCTGGAAAAGAGATGGCTGAGGGGTGACCCAACTGTAGCCTTCCAGTACCTGAGGGAAGTCTACAAGAAAGATTAAGAGATTTTTTTTTACATAAGCCGGTAGTGACAGGACAAGGGGGAATGGCTTTAAACTGACTGAGATAAGGTTTAGATTAGATATTAGGAAAAAATTCTTTACTATGAGGATGGTGAGGCACTGGAACATGTTGCCCAGAGAGGTTGTGGATGCCCCATCCTCGGAAGTGTGGGGCTGCCTATGCAGGTCAGACAGCCTTTTGTAACTGATGTGGACTGGTGTTGCAAAAGATGAGTGGTAAGAGAGCAAGTTTTGGATTTGTGAATTAAAACCGAATTAGTGGGAGGGAGAAGCTTTTATTGTTTGACCAAGATTTTTTTTTTCTCATTTCTAAACTTTAATAAACAGTAGTTAGGGCAAAAGTGTTGATGTACAGATGTACACTTGAGGATTGGCTTACGGACCCCTTGAAAGTCAGCCTTCTTCAGGTGCCAACTGTGTGTAGCCCCTGACACAGCAAAGCTGACAATTGTTGAGAACCTTGTGAAGAGGACGGGTGAAATTTTCAAGAGTTGGGAACATGAAATTTGCAGCCAGTATTGATTCATTACTGCATCATTCGATTGAATAAGACTTTTTTACTAACACAAATTTTAACTGCATTACCATCTTTGTTGTTTTGGTGAAAGAATGTAGGTTTTCTTTTCCAGGTGGGGAATGGTTCCTTTAACCGAGCAAAGCTGCTTAATGTTGGTGTCCGGGAAGCCATGAAGGATGAAGACTGGGACTGCCTCGTCCTGCATGATGTTGACCTAGTACCTGAGAATGACTATAACCTCTACATTTGTGATGAGTACTATCCCAAGCATATGGCAAGTGCCATGGATAAGTTTCAGTACACGTAAGGGCCTCCATTGGCTTTCTGTGTACATGTTCTAATTGGTTCACTTCCCACTTATAGATGGGAACAGTGAAAGATGCCACTTCTAAGAGGTTTTCTGTGTGTTAATTTTGCCGTAGTGACTTCCCTAGAAAAGGATATTATTGACCTAAGCATGCCATTTTGAACAATTGCCTGTAATTCCCTGTTACACTGTTAGCTCAGCTTGGCAAATGACTGGTAGGTTTCAGTTAGACTGTCCTTTAGAATAAAAGTATAGGGTGGGAAATATTGGATTGTGTGGAAGATAATGTGATAGGATGCAGGTATTTTAAACTGACTCAAGATGTGAATTTTGAAACCAGCTTTACTTTTGTCTGCTTTGGGGGTTGGTGGCAGGCAACAATGTGGGGGAATGAAATGTGATGGGAATTACACAGGGCTTACTGGTTTGGGTTTTGGCATTGTCTGTAAAATATATGTGTGTCTTGGTTCACATTGTTAATTGTGGAGGACAATTCAATACTGATGCTTTGGTTTTTGTGGTTTGTTTTTTTTTTCTCTTTTAGTCTGCCTTACAAGAAATTTTTTGGAGGTGTTTCTGCTATGACTCCAGAACATTACATGAAGATGAATGGGTTTCCAAACACATACTGGGGTGATGGTGATGAAAACGACGACATTGCTACAAGGTACTAATGCACAGGACAGGCTTAAAATAGAACAAACTGGCTAGTGGAGTGTAGCATTACCCTAAGAAAGAACCAAGACATTTTTCCTTAATGTGGCTTACAGTGTCATTGTAATCCAAAATGCTGTTGGCATTGGGAATGGTTACTGTCAGATGCTCAGAACCTATGAATCCAATCAATCTGTGCTGGGAAAACAAAGCTTTCTGGGTTCTGGAGAGCAGAATATTACTTCATATCCTTGTGCCTTCAGTCCAAGGGCTATAACCACAAGCAGCTGTCAAGTGCCTCCCTTGACGTTCCCCAGGGCAGGGAAGGAATCTGCAAGCTTGATGAATAAAAAGGTACTTAGTAGTCCTCAGACAGTTGGGTATTTAAGTTAAGTGCATTTAGGTTGCTTCAAGTATTACCTAATCACTGATACTTGGCATTAAGGAACGTGAGGAATTCTGTCTTTTGTCTGCAGTGCTGGGTGATGGAGAAGCCTGTGTACTAATGTGAGTCAGTGATAGAAGAGTTGATGGTCTTTCTTGTACTTTGGTTGCCATGGCAGCAGCATGGTATAGAAGCAAATATGAGTTTAGTTCCAGGTACTCTGCCTAATGCAAATTCTTCAAGTACAGAGTCATGGCTGCAGCTTCTTTATTCAGCTTTGTACTTGCACTGTCAATACCTTTGTCATCCAGCACTGAGGCAGGCTCATGGGGAGTTCATAAAACTAAACTGACCATAGAAGTCTTGTGGGTTTTTTGGCCTTACACAGTGTGACAGGTTACACAATTTCAGTGGAATGTTCTGTTCAAGGACTGCAGTAGCTTTTTCAAAGCAGTATTCATCTGGGAATTGAAAGTCGGATTTTCTAACTTAAGAATTCCTCCTTTGCCTTGCAGAGAAAGCCAACTGAAATGTTGTGTGGTTGTTTAGAGAGTCAGCATTTACAAAACGAATGGAATGCCAGGAAAATAGATCTTTACATCAAACACTACAATGCTGGGTCTGTTCAGCTGTTTAGTACAGCTTAGGCATCTAATGTGGTTTTCGGTAGCAGGGATAGAGTCATGCTGGTTGTGCACAGAAGTACACTTCTTTGGAGAGACCTCCTGTAAGACAAGTGGATTATGTTACTCCCAAAACAGCCCTTTCTTGAAGGGAATTAATCACTCATACTAATGATTAGCAATGTTTTGGCCGAGATGGCCAAAACATGTAGGCTGCCTGTTAATGATTTATTCACATTGTGAAGTCTCAGCTTGAACGAGTTAGGAACAAATTGGCTGTTCTTGAATGACCACCTGGGATTTGGATTTTAGGAGGTGCTTAAGTACTTCTTACCATGTAGCAACAAAATTAATTTTTTTTGACATTTCAATGTCCAATTTCAAAAAGTCCTGTGTAAAAAAAAATTTTTTTCTGGAATATTAATTGTTAAAGCAGAGTTAGTGAAAAAACCTGCTGACTGGTATTTATAGTTGGCAGACTGCAGTACTGTATTAGATTCTGGTGTTTGCTGTGACTCTCTTCTCAGAGGAAAACACTATTCTAATTGGAACCACTTATATGTTAACATTATCAATAACTGGAAAGTCTGTTGGGTTCTTCTTAACAGTGATGTATTAGCCTTAACAAACTATAGTTTTGGTTTAATTTTGCAATGCAAAAACTCTAACAGCAAAGCTCTTTTAGTGTTCTTGTGTATGTCTTTATGATTGAATGTGCCATAAGCTTATGTTCAGAAAACAAGACATTTTGTCTAAAACTCAATGTGAAATAATTGCATTATAACACTGTCAGTGAAGTGTTATAATTGTCTGATGGCTTTAAACTAACAAATATTTTCAGTTCTGTGGCCTCTTTCATCTTTATAACATTCCTGCTCTATCAGACCTCGATGGAACACAGTCAAATGGTTCAAACATGCCAGTTAGGTAACCTCAATTGAACAAACATTCATTCTTACATAGAGGAATTTTTCTCTGTGTAAGGGCTGTCTGGTGATAACACAGGTTTGGTAGCCACAGCACTATTAAAGGTACTTTTTATTGGCAAACCAACATAGGTGCCATTGGCAGTGGGTTGTTGGTTGCTTGAGAGTCACCCAAAATGCTCTTTATAGGAGCTCTGTTTTGGAATTCTGAACCTTCAGTTCACTCTTTTAACTGTCCCACAGCTGAGCTCACATTTGCTCACATTTGTTTGTCTGGTGCCTGTATTTATCACTAATCTTTTATGAACCAGTCTAATCAGGCCATCTGAATGAATGGCATTTCTCAAGGAACAATCTTAATCTGGTTTTGAAACTCAGGACTGGCTCACTTTCAGAAACTGCAAGTTTGAGGTGTTTTGTTTTGTTGGGGTTTGTTTTTTTTTTAATTTAGGTGTTGGGGCTCTAGGCAGCAAAAGCTCTGCTCTTAGAAGGAAGTGGAATAATGATTTTTTCAGATTCATGGGAATTGCTCTTGAATGCTCCCTATGTTGTTCATTCCCTACTTGCCATAATCCTCTTGTACCTTGTCAAAGTGCACTGCAGCTGGGAGCTTTCTAGCCTAAGCGTGGCCTAGAACCCCAGCAAAGATTGTGGCACTGTGCTACTTCTGAATTTTCTTTTTATTGCACTAACACTGAAAATCATCTCTGACTATAACTTAAGTCTAAAACCAGCATCTTTATGCCTAAGCAAATATTTTTGTATGTTGTTTTAAAGGATTCACTTAGCAGGAATGAAAATAGTCCGGACATCACCTCAACTTGGACGCTACAAAGTGATGAACTATGATGAAGAGGCAGAGATGCAAGAGCCTTGGAGAAGGTAAACTGTTCTGGTTGGGGGCTATTCTTTGCCTTGTGGCAGCTAGAGTGTTGCTGTCATCTTCCTCAGAACAAGCAATAAGTACACCTCATGTCACTGCTGCTTTTTCTGCTTTAGGGGGGTTATTTAAAAGCAGCTCCCTATCAGTTTCAACTGAATCATTTGACTGCTGTCTTTGCATGTGAAGGGTTTCTCCTTCTTTTCTACCTTTTTTTCCTATTGTGAAGGATACATTCTAGCTAGAAAGCTTAAGCATTAAATCATTCAAGGAGTAAAACTTTAAGAAGAAATACAGCCTGTCTTGTAAATAGGGTGAGTTCACTTTGAAAAGGCACTTTATTACAATTTCCCTCTAATAGAAACTGCTCTTCAATCTGTGTGGAGTTACAATATGCCATTAAAATAGTGGAAAGCAGTATTCTAGGTTTAAGACATGAGGAAGGTGCCATGAGAGACTTTAGCTAAGACTGTTTTATATAGAAGAGCTGGAGGAGGGTGTTGGGTCAAGTGTGGTGGAGGCTTCTCATACCTACAGTGCAGGCTTCTCTTTATCATCTCAAAACTGAGGTTTCCATAACAACCCTGTCTAAAAATTCACCTACAGCAGCCTATGTACACTGTTGCTGCAAGCCTCTGTGTTGCACTCCCAGGTCTCTCTAAGCTGCTGCCAGCTGCTTGGGTTTTGGCAGAGTGTAGTTGCCACCTCACTGGTCTCCTTGTCTGATTAGTCCAGTCCGAGTTGTCCTACTTGTTCAGAAAACTCAGTGTGAATTTATTCTAATCTGTTTGTTCTGTATCACGTGGGAAGAATTTTCTCAGGGCTGCTCTGCTAACCCCTTGTGCCCTGTAACCCTTGTGCTTCAGCTGTAAACACAACCTTTCTTCTTCTGTCTAACTGCAGGTATTCTTCCTTCCTCAGGCCTACTTCTCAACACAATACCAGGAAAACATGGAAAGCTGATGGAATGAATTCATTGGAGTTCAGGCTCCTTTCCAGGACAAAGCATCCTCTTTATACCAAGATCACTGTGGACATTGGATATGTTCCCTCGTTTTCTTAAGAGACTGAAAACAAAAGCAGAGGTTGGGCACAGCTGCTACCTCCTGTTGTCCTATGAAGTCTGTACCACCCAAGATTAATCCTTTTGCCTTTCACTTTTCTTCAAACTGTTTAAGGTTGAGAAGAACAGGCTTTGGGAATGGGGTATGACAGCTAATAAACAGTTTGTGGCTTACTGGAAAAATTGTCCCAGTCACTGTAAAACTAACTACTGAGCCAAGTCTCCTTGACAGTAACTGATCCAAGCTTTGTGGAACCTTTGTTCTATAACTGGACAGCTCTGTCCTGCTTTGTACTAAGTGTTAATTTGGATGCAGGCCATTCTGTCAGATTGGCCTCTGAAGTGTTATAGTTTGAGAAGTGTTAAAGCCAGTTACAGTTCTGTAAATATCTTTTGTGAATTTGAGGAAAATAAATTGAGTTATGTGTTTGACCTAAGAGTTTTTTAAAATATTAAGTAAGAATGTAATAAAAGAGAAAGTTGCTCTGAAACCAGACAAACCAGAGCTTAAGTTCCCGATTTTCTTTCTGGCCTGATCTCTCAGTGTTTTAAATGTTTTTATTGTAGCTGTAAGTAATGCAGGCTGAATGAGAACTCAGGCTTTCACCTTGTTAAAGCCTGAGCAGGCTTTAACCTCCTGTTCAGAGAAGGGAAATTAATCTAGTACTTCAGCTGTTGCTCAGAGATTAATTATCAGTCAAGGTTGAGCTGTCTTCAACATAAAATACTTCTGAGAAATTAAATACTAGAGGAAAAACTAAGTAAAACATGTCAACAGTGGAGCTGTGACCCTGGCAGGAATGTATTTGTATTTACCTGACTGTGAGACTGACAGTCTGCCCAAGCCCTTACCCTTGTTGTCAACTTTCTTTCTCTGCCACATCAACTCAACCTGGCAAGCAGTGCTAGAGACTATTTTGAGAGC
Organism: Calyptomena viridis; assembly: GCA_013390005.1. Taxonomy (NCBI): domain Eukaryota; kingdom Metazoa; phylum Chordata; class Aves; order Passeriformes; family Eurylaimidae; genus Calyptomena; species Calyptomena viridis. Next base: position 515,970 of record WEIV01030801.1, read on the forward strand.
AGGACACTGGGTACTTTTGCTTGTTACTTGAAGATAAAAAAATTCCTTGTTCACTGGAAAGCTGTATCTATCCCACTATACCTAAGAACATTTAAAGTTTCAGTCTCCTCTACAGCTGAAATAATGTGTCCTGAAAGAAACCCTCCCAAGCCTGGCTTCACACATCTACATGTAAATACAGTAAAGTATAATACAGTAAGGCAAGATCTCTCATCAAGATTTTAGCACGAATCCTGTAGCACAGTGGAGCGATTGGTTATCCACACACACTGTAACCTGTCTTCTTCAGCAAGACTCACAAATGATAATGGCCTGTGTATACATACAAATATTTACTCTGCTAACAGTGTGACCAAAAATTTGGAGAGGATTTTCTCTTCACCTGACACAGCTGGTCACTGCTGTATCTTCCAGATTCCTAGAGACTAACATGGATCCTGCTGCAGCACTGAGACTTTGATCATTGCCACAGGATGCATCAGCAGTCCCTCAGCAGGGAATGCTGCAGCATGAAGGATGAGAGATGCTGCGGAGTTCAGCAGACTGCATTTATTGAGATATTTTTAAGATCTCCTTGATCATTACCATTATTGCCCCTCCCTCCCACATAAGCAATTTTTTCTCAGGCTAGAAAAAATTAGCTTCTCTCATCAAGTTTGTCATCGCTGAAGAATTCTTGTGCCTTTAATGAGACCACAACTAAGTTTAGAAATAGTTGAAAAACCAAATTTTTTTTCAGAGACTTAATCCAAGTCCTTCCACTGGACCAGTCCAAACAAGGACACTCTTGCAAGTGTCGCAGCAAAAAGTGCATAGAAGAACACAGGAACCCTCAGGTCAGTCCGTAGTTCCAGTCCTTACAAAAGGAAATTCTCAAGCAATGAGATGCTGTGAAGGGACACTTTACTTCCTTCTCTGCTACTGAAGTACCTTTCCAAGCTGAGTGCTGGAAGCCCTCTGCTCTAACAGCAGCCACAGACAATACCTGTTGTCATTTCCTATAACCTGTGTGGTGCTGCCTCTATGAGATCTTGGGCTGCACACTGAAATCCACCGTGATGTTGATGTACAACGGGTTGTGTTCCACTGAGAGCAGTTTATATGAACAAGAATTCAGCCCATCTGTTTTCCATGTTCTAGATACCTGACGTAGAAGCTTCATCCTGAGGACAAAGAGAAGAAAAATCTTCATTAACATGCACAGGAGAGGAGTTTTGAGCTCTTTCCCATTACTAGTAAATTTGGAAGCAAAGCTACTGCCATTCTCTAGCTACTGGGAATGTAAGGTCCTGTTTTTCCTGTCCTCAGCTTGGACAATCAGACATGGGGAAAAAGTCCTTTGGTTAAATCTCTGAAATCACATCTATATAACTACAACTTTGGAAGTTTCTAAGGTACATCACCCAGTCAGTTCTACAATGATCTCATGTACAGAACAACTGCCAGCTGTGACAGTGTTGTCATAGGGGTGTCTCCCGGAGCCTCTGGGTGCCACAAAATGCCTATTTGGCCTAGAACAAAGCACGTGGCCCCCTCAGGTGCCTGGCTCCCAGCCACACACCAAGACAATGCAAGGTGGAACACTGTCCTTGACTCACCTCTCTTGATTCTCCTCGTTCCCATGGTCTCGGTTGTGGAAGATCATCGTGTACCTGGCTACATCAGCAGATGGCCTCAGCACTTTCATCTTCTGCATCTCAACCCTGGAAGAAACAATAGTGCTATGAGGAAGACACCACCTATAAGCCAGCTGTTAAGGGGAAAAAAAACAATTGGAGACTTCATGTATAGTAGATGCCAAGGAAGCAAGTGTAGAGAGTTATAAAAACTTATCTGCCTCCCTTCCACAACCTGATTTAGCCAGAGAAATGAGGCTCAGAGTTGCATTTCTGAAGAAGAGGTCTGGTAGGGTAACATATACACCTTTCTTTTGAACAGAACAGGTAGCTACTACAGTGAAGATTGTGTAGAGCTTTAGGCACACATTATACAGCAGAGTACATTTACATTAGTATTGACTAGACTACTTGGTACTGCCCTGTATTAACCTAAGAAGGTCTGTAGCAAATTTACACACGTTTTGCAGCAAGTTCATCTCAACTCCTGCAATAAAACCCCTATACTTGATAGCTCTCAACTTAAAAAGAAAAAAAAGGAAGCTTGTTTCCTTTTCTAATAGCTGTCAGACAAGCGCAAAATTTTTATTTGTTCACATGTAGAAAATTTCTTCAAGAACAATGCCAGAAACACTGAGCCCCATGCATGGATTTAAATGTCTGACATCAGGCACTTGATTGGAGATTTTGACCTTAAACATATCTGTGAAACACAACAGTTTTGCTCTGACAGCAGAAAGGGTTAACATCATGACAGTGGAAGTGAGGAACAGTCCATCTCATTGCTAGTCACTCAGCACCTGAAACAGCAAAGGATACCAAGATTTGAAAACACTGAGCCCCTTTCAGATTTCCAATGACTTCGTAGCAGTAAATTATGAAACAACTACAACAGATGATCTGAAAAGTCTCTTGGTGATGCAGGCCTTAAGAAGGGGCCCAAAAGAGACCATCACGTTTAGCCTGGAGGCGGCACAGTAGGACTCGAGAGCCTTCCAGCCCCGAGTTCTGACGGCACTGAAGGGATGCTGCCATCTGCCGACTTCACTCAGGAAGGCTCCAAGGATCTCTGCACAACAACCCGCCGGTCCAGACGGCAAGCTTGCCCTTATCTACCCCCTGCAGACCTTGCCAGCAGCCCAGCCCAAGACCCACCCAAGAGGAAAGGCAGGAGCAGTCACAGTGCACACGCTGGGTCGTACGAATTGGCTTCCACACCGGGACCTCAACAGCTGCAAAGTTACGAGGTGCAACACACAAGTGTCACTTTTGATTCCAACCCCTTGCAAACATCAGAGACCCTCAGTAAATCCTGCTGGTCTGCAGCACAGCTGCTTCTCTGGTGCCCACAGGAACATCTGAAAGAACACCACTATCACCCAGGGGAAGCCAGGGAATAAGACAGTACCAAGCCACATCAAGTCACCCCCTACCACAATAAAGGCCAGCTCTCAGGTCACTGAGAGGTTGGTGTGTCTAGGTAGGGGTAGGAAGGACAAAAAAGTTGTGATTAAGAAGGGACAGAAATCCATGTCTCCAGTATATCTTTTAGATTTCTTGAGACAGTTGACCAATCTGCTAAAATGACAGGAAAAACTTTCATTTGGAAGTTCCTAACTTTAACACACTGTGCAATCATGTGACATCACCAGGGATACGAATTTTATGTCCCCAACATGTTTGTTTGCATAGGTAATCAACTGAAAAGGATAATCACTGAAGAGCGACAGTTTGTAACCCAAGTTACAAACACAAACTCTGCCTTCAGTTTGGAGGGTTCTGGAGTTTTTTGTTGTTGGTGGTTTTTCCCCCTTCACTAACAGCAATGCAGGATTAGAAGTTTCTTCCTAGGCACAGGGCAAAAGATCAACACAAGTTTTGTTGACTTCATTGTCCCACTAAACCTCTCCAAACTAGCAAATTTCTCCTACTTTGACAGGCACATCTGCAAAACTAGCTTTAACAAGAGGAAAAAATATATGCATATACATGAAGCCTTTCTAGAACGCAAGTTTTGCTACCTTTACAATAATCAACACCACACACATACAAACTAAGCCCTGCCTTGAGTAGTAGTAGTGAATGGATGCAAAGCACCCAGTCCACCAAAACCAAAACAGCCCCACACTTGCAAAGTACTGGAACTCAATACCTTTGTGTCTCTGGCAAGCCACACTCCAAACTTCAGTCTCATTATTTCCATTAGAACCAATTTCCAAGCAAGAATACAAATACTGTGTGGCTGAGACAAAACCAAGACAAACCAAGCAAACAGCCCATATCCAACCAACAATGCTGTCAGAAAGAGGACCAGACCTCAGGAATGCCTAAGGCCTGCAAAGAGGAAACTGCTCACAGAACTGCATCTTGCACTTCAAATCCCCACTGCAATACTGTTTTGAACTGAAGGCCCCTGTAGTGTTCTGCTTTTGGAGGCTTGGTGTGAAGTCACACCAATTTTTAACACTTTTTAAAAATAAATTTCTCCTTACCTGATTCGAAGGTCATCATCTTCTCCACCCCAACCCCAGTAGTTGTTAGAGAATCCATTCACTTTGGAAAATTGATCTCTTGTTAGAGCAGTTACACCTCCAAAATATCCCCGGTACCGTAACCTAGAGGTACACAAGAAAAGAGAATGAAGAATTAAAAATCAAATTTTAACAACAATGAAAGTATCACCCTGAAATTCCAGATTTAGTCGTCTTTCACAGAGTTAAGGGTTCACAAATCCTTGTAGCTGGTTCTGTTCTCTTCCTGTTTTCACAAGATGGTGATTTGCTTTAGACCATAAAAAGTTAACTCTCCAACTAAGAGAATGGAGTCTTCTTCAATAGTTTCTCTCTTTTTAACAATTCCCCATGCCAGCCAAAAACTTCACCTCAGGGACTCTGATATGTAGAAAACTAATAAAGCCACACACCAATATAATGAAAGTTTTGCAACAACAATAGCAAGCCATCGACTATCTTAAGAGCTGAATCTGAAAAACTGGGAAAGAAATCAGCTCACAGCAAGGGGGCACGTATTATAGGATATTACAACAATTCCAAGGTAAGATACAGTCAAAGTTACTAAGTAACCTGATGTAATGGAGCTCAGCTCTAAAGGAGATTAATTTATAACTTCTAGCTTCCTCATCATGAAAACTGCATCTACTTTAAAAAGATGTTTACATACCATACTTATTTATCTGCTTACACCATTCCGCTAATGGCTTTTTATGATGCTGTCCTCTCCCTTGGCCCTTAACTTATAACACAGCCTCTACCACCTTGCCCCTGTCAACTCAGGTGATGTGCAGGTGGCTGCAGATTGGATTTTGATTTCTACACATATGTGAATCTAAACAGATGAACAAATTGCCAGGGCTAGAAAGTATCCATTGTGTCAGTTTACATGGCAGACAAGCAAAGGCGCAATCCTTATTATTATTTCTGGTTTACCATGAATATAATTTAAAAACACTAGGGAAAAAAAACCAATCCAAAACCCACAACACACAATCACCCACAGACTACTTTCCCTGGCTGATTTTTGTTCCACAGCATCTCAGAATTGCTAGAGGTTGAAATGCTCTCTGGAGATCAAGTAGTCCAACCACTCTGCTCAGAGCAGGGTCTGCTAGAACAAGTTGCTGAGGACCATGTCCTCTCAGGTTCTGTGCATCTCCAAGGATGGTGACTCCACAGTATCTCTGGGCAGCCTGCTCCAGTATTTGACCACTCTCACAGTAAAAAAGCTTTTTTATATGTTTAAATGGAGTTTCCTGTATCTCACTTTGTGTACCTCTACTCCCATCAGGTATGTATACACCTTGCCAAGATCCCCCTCTGCCTTCTCTGCTCCAGGCTGAATAGTCCCAGCACTCTCAGCCTCCCTTCACATGTCAGATGCTGCAATCCCTTAATCATTTTCATAGCTCTTCTTTGGACTTCAGGACATCCAAGTTTTTGTTGTGCTGGGCGACCCAGAACTGGACACAGCACTCCAGGTATCATCTCCATGGTGCTGAGTAGAAGGGAACAATCACCTCCCCCAGCCTGCTGACAAAGCCCTCCTCCTAATGCAGACCAAGAGTCCACTCATACCCTTTGTTACAAGGGTATATTGCTGGCCTAGATTCTTTTCTGTAAAACTGCTTTCCAGACAGTGGGCCTACAGCAGCTACTGGTACATGGACTTATTTCTTTCTAGGTGCAGGTCTCTGCATTTCCCTTTGTTGAAATTATTTAGATTGCCACTGGCCACATTCTCCAGCCTGACAAAGGCCCTAGTGCAAAAGTCACCCCTCCAAGATTTCTATCCTCTGAAACTTGCTTAGGGTGCAATCTGCCCTATCTTCCAGGTTACTAATGAAGATACTAACTAGTACCACCCTAGTATCAAGCTCTGGGGAAAACCACTAATGACTGGCCTCCAGCTGGACTTTGCTCCAGTGATCAGAACTCCTTGAGCCCAGCAGTTCTGACAGTTTTAGCCCATCTCACTGAACACTTATTAGTCCATACTTCATCACTTTGTCAATGGGCTGTTATAGGCAACACTGTTGAAAGCCTTAAAATAATCCACTACTCTTCCCTTATCCACCAAGCTAACCAAATCAGAGAAACCTACCAAGTTGGTCAGGCCTGACTTGTGAATGTATTTCCTTTCCCCTTTATCTCCTCTTCTGAAGATAAACAACAAGGTAGAGGAGACCCCATCAAATTTTAATTATGCATTATTACTTTGAGATTTCTGCTATAAGTGCTCTAGAGAAATGCAGTGAACAGGTGGAATGGACATCAAGCAGGTCCCATAAACACCACCAGCAAGGCAGAGCCCTCCTCAGCCATGCTTTCAGGCTGCATTGCCAGTCACCAACAGTACCATTACCCCTATTCCAGCAGCCTGGCAGGGTTTGGGCATCCATATATGACCCCATTGCCTGCTTATGCACCCCGTAATTCCCCATCACCACTGGAGAGGCAGACACCAAAGGAGCCAGAGCTGGGGTGCATCAGGAAGAGTGTGGCCAGCAGGTCGACAGAGGTGATTCCTTCCCCCTGCTCAGCCCCAGTGAGGTCACATCTGAAGTACTATGTTCAGTTCTGGTCTCCACGGTTCAAGAAAGACAAGGAGCTACTGGAGAGGGTCCAGCAGAGGGCTACAAAGATGATGAGGGGTCGGTCTGAAGCATCTTTCCTTATGAGGAGAGACTGCGGTAGCTGGGCCTGTTTAGTCTAGGGAAGAGAAGACAAAGGTATTCCATAAATGCATATAAATATCTCAAAGGCAGGTGCCAAGAGGATGGTGCCAGACTCTTTTCAGCAGTTTTCAGTGACAGGACAAGGAGCAATGGCCATAAACTAAGACACAAGAAGTTCCACCTCGACATGAGGAAGAACTTCTTTACATTGAGGGTAGCAGAGCACTGGAACAGGCTGCCCAGAGAGGTCGTGGAGTTTCCCTCTCTGGAGACTTTCAAAACCCACTTGGACATGTTCCTGTGTAACCAGTTCTAGGTGACCCTGCCTTGGCAGGGGAGTTGGACTAGATGATCTCCAGAGGTCCCTTTCAGCCCCAACCATTCTGTGATTCTGTAACCAGCACAGTGCTGCCCACTCAACCCTCCTCAGGGGCAGTGCAGAAATGGCAGGGCCCAGGCATATCTTGCTCCTAGGTGACATCTGCAAAAATGCACCTCTGTAATAACATTCAACCACCTCTTCCCTAAGGACAAGAGAATACCATCATCTTTAGAATTTTTAAAATTTGACTAAGGAAACCATACAATTGGAATGGTCAGTAGGAAAGGATGATGTGCTGGTCTCAAGGAAATACCTTAGCCAAGATAAAAAAGTCTTTCCACCCTTATCTTCAAAGCCTTAATATACAAACCTACTATCTAAAAGAATCTAAAAGTGAGCTGTAGTTTATGTACCTAAAGATAAGACACTGGCTCTCCAAAGAGGCATGGCTCTTAAGATTACTGTGCACTGCATCACCACAGAAGATATGCCCCTGGAAGGAAAACAACCCCTCCAGGAAACTCAAAAACAAATGAACAGACAAAAAAACCCCAATATATTCATTCAGGAACACATTCATTCACGATATTTTGTGTTAATAAAGATCATGTATGAGTTCACCTTTCTCTACCTCATCTGAGCAATATGTCTCAGTATGTTTATGTCAGCTGCAGCGAAATACTGAGGTCACCCAACTGGGATTTCAATCTGTGATCTCAGCTCAGTTCCAGCCAGTATCACTCGAGTTCAGGATCTGAATCCCTTCAGATGTACCCAGGAATTCCCACGGAAGTAGAGCATTATCATCCCCACTTCTTGGATGTGTAAACACAGGCAGTGACACAGGGAAACTATGCATCAAATTCAAACCACCAGTATTCTAGTGAATATTGGTGCAGGGTATTCACAACAAAGACATTTTGCCTGTACTCTAAAGCCAAAGCTGAAAGCTGACCTATAACTTATAGTCCTTTACACAAACAGGAGAAACGTGAGAAAACTATTAGTAAGAAGATCCCCTAGCAAAAGAAAAAGTCCATCTGTGGGCTTAGCTAAGCAGGAACTACAGCACAGGAGGTTAACTAAAGCCACTCAAGGTTTGTGCCATATTCTTAGCCCGAGTTCTACATGCCTGTCAATTAACTAAAGCTAATTGACAGCTAAATGTTTCTGATCCTTTGGTGCAATAGAACCACCCTGTAGCCTTCAGCATTCTCTCTGCAAGGCACAGTGCTCCAAAAGCCTGACACAAGCCTACTTCATATGCGCTTGTTTGAGTTTTCACTAAAAGATTGAAAAGTGAATATTATTCTGTATAAGAATTGGCACATCCCACCTCTTTCTCATATATTTAACCTCTGAAGGTGAGAAGTGAAGCAGAACTTTACTTCAAAGAACTTTGAGATTAACTTTTGAAAAGCCCACTTCTAATCAATATTTAGAGTCATGTGACATGAAGTGAATCTTGAAAGAAACAAGTCTGATGAAAACACTTTAGTCATTAAACACACCAAGCTCATAAGCCTTTTTTCTCTGAGGTGGACTGAACCTGACTTTTCACTTTAAATTATTCATATCACACAAGCACTCAGGGGACCCATTTAAAAATAAAAATGATCCTGTGTCAGACATTGTTTAATCAAATAATTAAAGGACAGCCCTATCCATTGGCAATTTTTCACACTTGAGGTCTCAATATCAGACATTACCTCTTCAACAGCAAAAGTATTTGGCAAGTTTTATTATAGTAAAATCACACCCTCAAATCACAGGACTGGGAAAATGCAAATGTATTTCTAGCTTTGACAGAAGGTCTCAGCACAACCTCTGGCATGTTGCTTTCTCTCAGAACACCCTCTAACTTTACCCCAGAAACCAAAAAGATTACAATGATCCTTCGTACAGGCAACCACAGGGCTGACTTCAGAGATGTCTGTACAGATCTGTAAGAGTCAGCAGGCACTCCAGAGAGGTGAAGTGTTACCAGTAGAAACCACAAGAGGAAGGGTAGATACCAGCATACAGCCCCAACAGAAGAGGAACATTATCAGTAACATGGCATTTCCCAGTTGGTATTCTTTCCATATTCCTGGTTTCCTACCTGTATCCAGTATTGTTCCTGCCAACTACAAGGTGCTTTGGTTGTGTGTCACACATATAAATGTTAAAGTCATTTTCTGGCACCAGATCCACATCATGGAAAATGAAACAGTCCCAGTTCGCTTCTTTTAGGGCCTCTAGGTATCCCACATTCAGCAGTTTAGCTCGATTAAATTTGGTGTTGCCAGCCTGTGGAAGAGAATGGAAAAAAAAAACCTCTGAAGGTGTCGTCACACTTTGAACAAGAACTGCTCCCAGGCATTTGTTCTGGTCACAGTTTGCAACCCCATCCATGTGGCACAGCCTTTACAGCAGTAACTGCACAAAGAGCTGCTCAGTAACACTGGACACAGCACTGGAGTGGCTCAGGATGCAAAGGGTTTCTTCAGTCTCTATTCATGATGAACACACATAGCCAGGGCCGGGAGAGCCCACAGTTATCTGGGCACCAGAAGCATCAGTGCTCTATGATGTCATTTAGCTGCCATTGCTGCACCCTGTCCTGGAGTTCCCATCAGGCTCCATAACAAAAGAGGTACCAGAACACGGCTTAGAAACTGGTGTTCACACAACCATGTCAGTAAGGCTTATGGAAGGAGTTTTGTAAACAAAACAAAAAAAAACCCAAAACATTAATCCCACAGTAATTAGTTTCAGGATGTCAGAGCCCTTGCCATAGACAACTTATGCTTGTCCACTCACTTTTGAGGATAGCAATGCTAGAAGAGTTCCCTGTGCTTCCTTAGGTCACACAGAGATGGCAGAGTGGGAAGTAAAAAGTGGGTCTCTATTCCTCATATAACCTGCTGCTGCTGTATGGGGCTGCCTCCCAGCACAGGGCTTCACCTGACTTGTACTAGTCTTCATTGTTTGCTTCTGCTAGAAGTTAGTTTGTATTTGCTTACCAAAAATATAACTTCTCACCTTTGAGGTACAAGCACACATACACCTCTGGCAGCTTTTGTAAGCTTAACATGACAATATTCACTTCAGAGCAACAGCTGTGCTTATCTTGCTGTTTATTTTTTACCTGGCTGCACACATGTCAACCTGCAGAAGGCTTTCTGCCCCTGAGAACAAAGTGGTGATTTGCCTCAATTCCCACCTGGGGAATTCCCACCATAGGGCAGTCATTTTCCAGAGCCAGGAACCTTGTGTACTTCAAAGAATAAAAAAGAAATTTTCAAGAGAAATTTCTTGGAATTCTAGCAAATTTGCTACAAGATGCCTGGATGGAAAGAGGCTCTACGGAAAACAAGAAAGAAGCTGGCCTCCCCAGGCTAAGAGCAGGTGAGCTGTAGGGAAAAGTAGTTGTATACAAAGCATGTTTTGTTGTTCTAAAGAGTAACGCTTTGCTCCAAAGCGGCATTTGTTCACCATCACTAACAGCCATCTGCTCCTGCTCAAAGATTTATGGGACTTATGGCTCCACACCTGCAGGTCGGAAAACACAGTTCAGTGCCCACTCTGAGAAATGAAGAGATGAATGAGTTGCTTCCATTCTCAGGGAAGAAGTTTTCCAGGAAAAATTTAGATACAATGCACCCCGAATCTATGATGTTAACTTTCTGAGTGTTTTTTTAGTACGTTTTGGCAGCGACAGGGCAGAGGGGAGGGTGATTGTTTGTTTTTCTTAAAATGTCCTGTATTTAAAAATATCCATCAGATAATCGTCTCCCAATGATGAAAACATAGGTTATTGAGTGAACAGAACAAATCAGGCTGGTAAGGTACATGGGGAAAACATCACTTACATTGAGTATCAAACCCAGCCTAGTTCAGGAGCAGCATCTACCTAAATTCTAAATCCTATATATATAAATAGCTAAAATTCTGTTTTCCGCATCAGTGCAAGTCACCACAGCAGCCAAATGACAGGTCATGTTGCTTTCCAGGAAGGGCAGTTTTCCATGTCAGACCACATGCTTGACAAATAGCAAAATTTACTCTCATCTTTTATCAAGAAGAGAATTGGGCTTCTTTGTTTCTATGGAAGAACACTGACCACAAGATAAACTTACGTTATGACAGAAATTATTCACCCTGTAGGGATTACAAACTCACCTTGTTTTCAGCACAGCACTCATGTGTGTGCACATTTATGTAGAGAAGTATGATTTTCAAGATGTTACAACTAGCCCATAAAGAAAAAATCTGGAGTAAGTCCTTAATGGCTCACAGAAAAGATACAAAAGGCTCATTTATTAATCTTCCTCCAAAGTAGACTGTGTATTTTAATAGTAAATCCTATTTTTCTTTCCTTAAAAGATACTTAAAACAACTAATGACAGTACAAATGGATTTGCCCAAGAAGATTTTTGCTAAATCAGTCTTTGGGTATTCCTATCTACATGAAAAAGCTGTGTGAAAGCTTCCAATCTTCCAAGCAAAATCTCTGATAGAACAAGTTCAGACTTCACACTGCTGCTCACATCAGACAAAACTTTCATAATTCCATATTACTTTTGCTAACGTGACAACAGCAGTTCTCTACCTCATATATTTCAATAAATTAAGAAGGCACACTCAGTCTCCAAATGGTTTATTGCTGACCACTGCTTCATCCTAGAAGGAGCAAACAGATGTACGATTATAGTACATATGAATGCAGAAAAAAGAGCTCCCCATTTTTCCACTCCACAGGCCACGTGACGATGCTAAAACAATGAAAGACCAGTCCATTCCCAGTGAAAATATCCTGCCATGACTTTTGTTGCTGTTCTGCTGAGACATTAAGCAAACGTGTAAGAGTGTAAGCTTTCACCAAGAATGCATTGCCTCATCCTGGTTAATTGATTCTAGCCACTTTAAACAGAAGGAAAGAGAAACTGTATTAATTTATTACCTTTTTCTCCTGCTGTCTGAAAAGTCTGTTTAGAGTCAAAGCAGAACACATAAGTAAATGACAGTAAAAGAAAGGATCAAGCGAAAGAAAACATTACAAAAGAGAAATATATAGTTCTTTTAGCCCATGCAACCAGAACACAAGCACCTTGATGAAAGACAAGGTGGCACAAGTCTGCTCAAGTTTTAGCTGCTAGACCCAGCGTTGCTACAAAGAATGTAAATAAAGAAATTAATAAATCTTTCAGGAACCAAGTGCTCTGTCATGACAACTCCTTCCCACAGCCCTTGCCGGGCAAATAAAGCAGCTACAAGCAGTAGCTGTCATGTTTACTTTGAGAAAGCAAAAGTAAGTACAACCACATGATACAAATTACTCACAGCCAACAAGCAGATGGGAGAGAAGAGCTAGACACAAACTGAGGCCTTCGAGCCAAACGACTCCAAATGTAAAGACAGAAGACAGGTCAGCCTAGTTACACATGTGTATATTACAAGAGAAGTGAGTTGCATTAGCAGTGCAAAAGGTGCTTACCTTGAACACTAACTCAGAAACAGTAAATTACTCAGACTGAGAAATGAACACTGTCTAAAAGACACTGTTAGTACTCCCCAGCAGCTGAGATCCTCTAGTGCTACCAGCAATGGCAGCAGGCACTGTTGCATCCCTCATCAAGTAGAAGTGTTGCAGGTTTGGAGGACTGATGCCAGACAGCAGAGGCAGCAGAATGCCTCTCCTCAGGCTACAGAACACAGATATCACCTCACCCAAACAGTCTCTGCACTGTTGCCTCACCTGGTGAATAACATAGATGCCGTAGTCCAGCTGTTGCCTTTGCAGGAAGGGGTGGAGGTGCTCCAGGAGGTACAGCAGATGCTTCTCTCGATTGCGGTGTGGGATAAGGATGGCCACATGCTGCAATGCCGAGCACTCCGTGGGGTGATACCGACCCTGGGCTACCTGAGGGTTCTCCTTTTGCACTTCTTCCAGTGTAACAGATGGTCTGAAGGTGAGTGTGCTGGCACCTCCTGTAGGAGAAGCACAAGAAGCTTTCCCGAGTCATTTCAGGATGTGACAAGTGCAGTCACCTAACCTTTGTTACCAGCATAACAAAAGTACAAAAAGTACAAAAGTAGGCTTTTGTAACCAGCATAAGAAACCCAGGTTCAAGCCCCAATTGGTTTCCCTAACTTTCCAAAAGAAAAGTAGTGCTAAAAGGATATTATGCAGGCAATGGAAAGAGAGGGTATCAAGTGTTTAGTTGCTTAAACTGATTATAGAGTAATGATGATAAAAAATATATATTAAAAAAAAATAAAGCAAGAGAAGTTCCATGCTACTGCAGAAGGATTGGCCAGAAATGGCTGCCAGGGCAAAGCAGAGGAAAAAGCAGAAAGAGATGTAGGACAGTGGTTGTGAGAAGTCATCTTTAAGTAAAGCACAAAGCAGCACAGTGTTAAGTCTTATCTTACAAATTTATAGCCTTAAAACATTCCAAGGCTTTCTATAGCTGAATGAAGTGTTCATCACCTCTTGCACTGAGCTATCATTCCAGCTCTTCTGGACTCAGCAAGCCCATGAAAAAGAACAGTGCAGGCAATTGTGTTGGCTACACCCACAGTGCATTTACTTAAGCAAATACCTCTTGGGGTCAGGGGAGAGGCTGTGCCCCTAGACAGAAGCTTTTTGGACTACAGCAGAGAAGAAGGAAGAATCCAGCTCCCCAAACAAATCCTTAATCAGGTTCACAATAAGGAAGAGAAAGAAGACAATGACATGATACTGCAAAGCAGAAGACAAGTAAAAAAGCAGAGTAACAAAAATGACCAAAACAAGGAACCAGTCACCTATTTGAACCTTCCTCACAAGTAGTGCTAATTCCAATGCAGCTGTGAAGTCCTTCAGATGTCAAGACAGACACAAAAGTGTATCTACTAATGAAAAGGCAAAAAACTGAGGAAGGGTGAAAACACTTGTGATTGAGACAGAGATTATTAATTAAGAAAAAAAGCAAATGTATGGAAGCAAGACAAAGAGACATTTCTTCGTTAATCCCCACTGGCAGGCAGGTGTCCAGCCACATCCAGGGCTTCAGCAGATACAGCAGTTGTTGGGAAGACAAACACTGTCACCATGAACATTCCTCTTTCCTCCTCTCCATGAGCTTTTATTGCTGACCATTGCTGCCCACCCCACAAAATTTTAGGGGGCCAAGAAAGAGAGAGATAAAGCCTCAACAGAGTGCAAACACTGTTCAGGGTGGCCAAGTTACTGGTGCATTACTAAAGCTGTTTTATCCAAAAATGCAAAGCACAGCATCACATGGGCTGCTCCCTCAGCCAGACCCAGCACGGGCACTCTGTGCCACAAGTCACTTCCTCATCCAGAAGTGCTTACTGCATCTGGCTGTGTTGTATTTGATTAACACGAAACATACTCAACTGCAAAACCACTAGGAAGTCAGCAATACCAAAGCAAATTAACTTGTTAGAAAGGAGACAAAAGCACCACCACTTACGCAGGTATGGAGACAGAGCCGGGCAGGGACTCTGAAATGACTTCACCACAGGAATGTTCGTAATGGATTCGATCTTCTCTTCCTTTTGACTGTCCACCAGGCTAGTTACCTTTCTGAAAACCTCCACCATGCTCTTAGCTTTAGAAATTTCCTGCCTGGAGTCCACCAAGTAACTGAATGTGGTCCATAGCACCATCAAAAACAAAGTGACAAGCACCAATACTTTGAACTTATAGAAAAGGTGAAAAACATTCAAGCTCAAGGCCATGGCTCTGCCTGGTCCACAAATTGCTCCCTCTGCTCTGATGCCGAGGCAAGTCACTGCATATCCAGTGGGGATGAAACCAAAGCTCCCAACAAGAACGTCACAGTAAGGAAGTAAAGCTGGAGGTAGGGAGGGCTGCCACACTTCCTGCAGTTTTGCAATTCATGGGGCCATGGTATTGTTTGCTCTTCTAATGCCAAAAAATACGACTTTAACCTGGACCGCAAAAGAAAAAAAAAGGAAGGAGAGAGTTAGTTTCTACCATTTCCACTGCTACATCTTCACAGACTCCATGAAAATCACTTATGACAATATATGAAAGGAACAGCAAGTACAAACAACTGGTCAGAAACTAAGACACTGAGCTTTGATCTTAGCTCAGTTACTAACCAGCTGCATGATTTTATGCAAATCACTTTCCTGTTTTGTTCTCCTCTCTCAGTCTTTTTTCTTTGTGGTTTTTTTTTTTTCCAGATCAGAAAGTGCAACCACTATCTCATGTTATGTCTGTGTATAGTGCCTGGCAATACACAGGCTTCACTACTTTCTATTCCTAGCAAAATTAAAAATAGCTGCAAAGCTGGAGATTCTGCTGGCTATGAGTAAAGCTAGCTCCCCAACAAAATGAAAAACACATGAATCTTTGCAGAACTAAACTGTTTTCTTCTGAAAGACAGTATTATTGATGCTACATTACTCTGCACAATGCAATGTGAAACCCACAACACTTGACTGGCATCAAGCAATCATCACTCCTCCATACTTGTTGCCTGTCAGTATTATCCCATGGGTCTTTGCCCAATATTCCTCTCTACTACAGGAGGCAAATCTTCCTGCTTTAAGGAAAAAGTTCAGTCTTTCAGTGTTAGGTCTGTGAGGATCCAACCCTTTGTTCCTTTTCCTGCCCTCTTTCAAGAGCTCCATTTTCATACAGCCTCTCTCTGCCATCATACTATAGTTAGCACTCTCAATACTCCTGGACATTATTATCATCTCATAGCCAAGAAAGAATGAAATTTTAATAAAGAGAGCTTTGATATAGAAGATACACAAGAAAGTTGCCACCCACAAGAAGAACAAGGACTGAGGCTAACTGAAGCAAAGACAATGATTAAAGACAACACACATGAAACAGGCTGAATCAAAGGGAAGAAACACAAAAACATGGGAGGTTATTTTATACCAGCTTTCAAAATATGCATAAGACCCCAGAGAGGGATGACAGGCAGAAGGTATACAGTAACTCCACATTCCCATAGGTGTCTCCTGAAGAATTTTGCTGACTGATGTGGATGTATGTGGGAGCCTGACCGAGGGCAGACAAGATGAACTACTGGATGTACTGCCCAGGCTTCTTGGGGTTTGCTGGGAATGACCCACTGCTGTACCCCGGCAGGCACTACATGGAGTGGCTGATCTGCTCTCTCCATTCACATGCAACACAGAGTGTTGCTCTAAGGAAGCAACAGAAGAGCTTTCCATGACCTTACCACTAACAGTGATGGATCTCCATGTCTACTTCAACCACAAACAGAGAAGAGAGCAAAAAAAAAAAAAGAGGGGCTACACCAGAGAAGAGATTATTACTTAGAAGTACAAGCAGGAGAGAAAAAGAAGAGCGGGAACAGTTCTCTAGAAGAATAAAAAAAAAAAAGCCATGCAGTCATAGTAATAACCACATTTGAGGGGTTTTGCTGTTCTGGTTTTTTCCCCTCCCCTCCTTCTGGTCTTCAAGAGTACAAGGACAGAACCACCTGAACAAACAAGAAGGGAATCTCGAGTTCCTCTTAGTCCTCCCCTCCTCATCTTCTGGCACTTAAGACCACATTTTCCAATGAATTCTTTCTAATCTTACATAAATTACTCTGGAAACCTGTCTGCCTCGTTGTTTTAAAAGACATTGAGAGCACTAACCTAATTTTTCTTTTACAGCCTTTCTGATGATTTCCTGTGTGGAAAATCAGCGGAATAGCCTGTAAGGTATTGACAGCATGGGTCTGTCTCTATTACTCTTTAAAGGAAACCAGAGAATGAACAGAACAAGTTCTTCTTCTGTTGATACCCATTAGCTCTGTTGTCAGAACAGGAAAGAAAACATCAGCAACACCCAGCATCTGGCTGACCTACAAAATAAGGAAACCTACATAGTTCAAGACAGCTATATATGTGGGGGGAGAGAAGAAAAAAAACAAGAGGATCAGCAAATCTAACCTTCATGCTGATAACACACACTATGTTCTGCCATCAGTTTGTAGTAAACAACTGGAAAGCAACTTTGAGCAGCAGTCAGTAACACATTTCACAGATAAACTCAACTACTTGTTTCTGAAAGTAATTCATTTTATGCTCTTCTCTCATGCTAAGAAAAGTAAAACAGTATCCAGCTCCTGCACTATCCAACAGAACCAATACAGACTTCAGACCCAAATGCAAACATCTCACACTACTTTGCACACCTTCTTGGTGTATTTACTTACACACTACCCCTTCATGACTTTTCTCTTCTATACAACCCACACTGACAACAGAATAGTGAACTAGAAACTTTTCTATTAAATAGCTCTGATGATGCAGAAGGATAAATTCTTACAACAGAATTAGTTGGCACAAGTCTCTCATACTCCTAGAAGGGCATTACTCTCACTGCTGAGAGCTACCCCAAGAAGCCATGTCTCTGCAAACACTCCATATTCCTTCCACCACAATTTCAACATGACCCTATGTAGTACCACTACTCTGACAGGCACAATACAGTCTCATATTAAAAATGCACACAAAAAAATAGGCAAGTCTTGCAACCACTCAAGAGGAGGAGCACCGAACAGAGTGAAGAGCATGCTCTCTGACAATTTGCTACAGACACCAGATGATGCTAACCCTGAGTAGTGTGCACATGAGCCCATCTGCTCCAGCTCACCTGACAGCCTACTCCTCTTTGTGGTACCTGTCACACCCTGTCTGCTACTTACAGCACAAGTACAACAAATGCTGACCGAGTCCTGGAGAGGATACCACCACCACCCACTGTGAAACCAATTCTCAGGTCTCTGATCTTTCTGCAGCGCTCAACAAATTTATCCTGAGCATAACAAAAAAATCTGGACTGGAATGCAACCAGACAGAGATTAATACAGTCAGGTAGGTGTCCCAAAGCCTGGGAGATCAGTGCAAGAACAGTCAGGATTTCATCTCCCTTACTTATTTTTCCCCACAGAAGGACACGCAAACCTTCTTTTGACCTGGTAACCTTCCTGCTGGTTCTGAGGTTTGTGAAGTACTGTCCTAACACAGCCTTGGTGGTATTCAGAATCCATTAACCCAGACAGATGAGGGAGATGGCAGCAGCAGCAGAGGATTATCCAGCTTCTGCACCTCCAGGCAGAGATCTGACAGGTCTGTTCTATAAAAGCTTCATCGTCTTTTTACAAGAGTGGTGGTCCTGCATATTTTAGAACCAGAGGTTGAAATGGACCTTGCAACTCCGTTGTTTTCCATACTAAGACCAACTACAAGCCATCATTACACCTAGAGGCCTGCAAGATCAGGATCTACACAAGCCACAAATACTAGCTTGTTTTCAATGCGCTTTTTTTTGTTTTGTTTTAAGTACTCCTGCAGTTGCTTCCCATAACCAATATGTTTATTCTGATAGTCTTTTTTCTGCTTTTCCCCATAAAAGCTGCAGACTATAACTGAAATACTGGAGCAATATACAAAACACACTACTGGGAATGTGGGGGGGGGCCAAGGGAACTAAGATGTGAAAAAGCGACAGGGGAGAGAGAAGAGGAACATGTCAATTAAAGAGAGTGAGAAAAAGCACTGGAGCCAACAGGGATTTGCTTCCTAGCAAACAGGACACTCCAGCTTACCCATGAAAACACATGAGAATACATGAAAACACATGAGAAACTTTTACAGCTAAGAAAAATTAATAAAAAAGTTTGAAGTGGGTTTGAGCAGAAAACAGATTCCAGCCAGTTAAAAATGTCCCCATGACTCTAGTTTCAATTCAATCAGTCTTCACAACAGGTGTGACCTGTTGAGGAACATGAAAATAAAACAAGATAAATAAATAAAGTAAATAAATAAAACAAATAAAACTAAACAAGAAAACAAAATTAGAGTGAAATTAAATGGCAAAACTACATGAATGAAAGACAAAAGTGCTGAGATTTTCAGTGAATCTATTTTATTTTAGCAATGAATTTTATTTCTTACATTTTGCTGAATTTTGTTGGCAGGCATGCTATAGTAATATAAATCAGCAGCCACGGTGCCCTAAGAGATGACAGGAGAAATATCATATTGGTACAGTTCAGTTAAATGGTTCCAGTTTTTAGCTCAGCTTAAAAGCAGTAAATGGCATAATGTCTGAGACATCAGTGTACCCCTTTCAGTCCAGCATTACTTCCTAGTTAGCTGTCATACCAGGGAAAGGCTTTTGGAGGACAGAAGTGATTCTGAACCACAGCTTTGTCCAAATTTCAGCTCAATTACTTAGGACTCCAATTCACAAATGCAGGAAATAATTGCAGGACCAAAATGCTTTATCCAATTATTCCATCGTGATCATCACCAGAACAACAAATAAAAGAGAAAATGACCACCCTCTGCCATCAGTTTATACGCTGCAATGGTTGCATATAAGGAATCATTGATAAACTCCATGAACCATCTGAGTGCAGTGTGGACCCCATGGGAATATATCAGCCTGTAATTATTAAATCAAAAACATTACAATTTGCTTATCTGAACTCTATTTGCAAGTTTCTATGGAATAATCTAAATTGCTGCCTTTCATAACATCTCAGTTACTGTGCAGTGTTCAGCAGGTAAAGCATATCTCCCAAGGGGTGTAATCTTCTTCAAAATAAACCAAAGGCACTGCTGCACAAAATGCATGAATGAAGAGGGAATTTCCTTATCCATCACTCAATCCAAATGTATCCCAGATTAACCTGGGCTGAAAAGGACAATACAAAAGTTAAGATACTGAACGCAACATACAGGAAATAACTATCAAGAATTATTTGCTAAAAATCAACTTATTATATTCATAGCTTTCCACTTTACTAGAAGTGGATTACAATCTTTAAAAAAAAGTTAAGACAGTTGCTTACCACTGATATGCAGACTAGTGCAAATGGGCTGTCTCTCATAAGAAATTCTTTTTTTCCACAAATAAAATTAAACAAATTAACTATTCCGGAAAAAGACAGAAACATTGAGAGGCAATTGGCAGTATTAGTCAGAAGAACAAGGCTCTGAAATACTTTGTTGCCATTAAAACTGTTGTAAAATTGCTAAGGTATTAGGATGTTAAATGATGAACATAAACTATGAACTTACTGCACCAAGATTATTTCTACTCTCTTCCACTCTTATTCCAAATCTCACACATATGAATTCCCTTTGTCAGCTTTGCAAGGTTCTGTTATAAGCAGTTGTTACTAAAAGTTCACAGTATCTGTCTCTGACAAATATTCAGACCATACTACTGTCAAGATGAATAGTTTCCCATAATAACTAAAATCACATCTCCACTGAGTTCTATGGCAGTGACAGAATGGTGCTCTTACTTAAAATACACTTGAGCACTTCAACAGAGCAGCATAAATATGCATGCATGATCACAACCATTAGTCACCTTCAGCTCATCACAACACACATGCAGAAGGGCATAATTCATGTTTCAGAAACCTGCACTTTGATATGGATGTTATCTATGGAGAACACAGTATGACAAAATGCGGAAGCATGGAGATATTTTGGTATTTTAAATGGGAAAACATATGCAAATCAATTTACCTTACATTTTTACTTCACGGGTTAAAAGGTTGTTTGCTTGGCTTTTTTTCCCCTGAGCTGCAAGAATGGCATGTTCACAGAAAGACACACCTGATTCTGCTAAACTAGATGAGGAAGAACAGCACCCTTGTGAATACAGACTACGAACAGAGTGAAGAGCTGGCACTTTCATGACTCCCACCAAAGACTGTGAGAACTTGTGAACTTAAGAGGACAATAACTTAAAATAAAAGGACAAGCGAGAGGTTAAGCCTCAATAAGAGCTTGCCTGTAAGATAAACAAAAGGAAATCTTGATTGCTGCCCCTCTGGAGGGTGTTGTGTTACTATTTGACACTAAGGGCTCTTCATTTGAAAAAATGATTTTTCATCCATGTTTCTAAGTCAGACAGCTAACCTAGAGTCAAGTTTGGACCTTTAAGGGAAAAAAAATTTTTAAAATGTTAGGCCCAGGGCCTGCTGTTAAAAAGCCATACTTGTAGTATAAAAGCCAAAGTTGTCACACATAATTAAAATCATTAGTAAGGGAATAGTCTTAATAAAATACTGACTAAAGTAGTCGTGCAAAATGTACTCCAAACTTAACAGTCTTGCTACTAAAGACTGAGACAAAGGAGACATTCAGTAGCTGAGCATTTTCCATGTCATGTGTAACCAAGTCTCTCAACCCATCGAGCAATGGGCCCACATTTTCCCTTGTCTTCTTTTTGTTCCCCATGTACTTATGGAAGCATTTCTTGTCATCTTAGATAACCCTAAGTCATGGTTGATATATTGGTGGGGGGTGAAAAAAGATCACCCAGTCAGACATTATAACATGTGCAAACAATAATTCAATAAAAAATTCAATACTAAACAAATCTCGCTCTAAATAATAATCTCCAAGATGCTGGAAATGTGGTTCTTCCTTTTTCTATTTATTGTAACTCAGTGTGATTAACCCTCAAACATGGGTGGGAAAACATCTGTGGTGCAACTGAACTCTTCTCATAGCTCCGAAATCTGACTCTAGCTAGATCTGTCCGTCAAAGGTACCAAGAAACTTTCATAGGGAACATAAAGTACAATTCTTCTTGCGAAGAAAATTCTCAGTGAAGCATAACCAAAACTAGTTTAGAAAGTCACAGCTGGCTAGAACAGCATACCACTTCAGGCCACAAGTGGCCACAAGGTCACATATTGTACTCCATGACTGAAAAAAATTACAGAGAAAAAAACCATAGTTATCCAAATATTACATTAGTCAGAACTCCAAAATCAGTTACAAATGTGAAAGGTCTCCATCTACAGTAGCTAGACTTGTTTCTAGACAGACACTAACACAACTGTAAATACATGCCTGATTATATTGAGGCACAAAAATAGTGCATGAACCGTGTTCCCCAACATCACATCTGTACCAATAACCATCCTTGTGCTCTGCAGCTTATCTGACAACTCCAATTCTGTAGCCTGCTGTGTTTTTTGAAACAAATGCCAAACCCTACTTGCTCGTTCCATGGTTCCCAGCATTGTTCATAACAGGCTATCTGTAGGAATTGTCAAGAAATGCAGAGCTGTGTGGCTCCTCCATGAACAAGGGGTTTAGTTCTGACCCATGAGCCTGCTGACAAAAACATGAAGCCCTAACTTACCCTTCTCTATCCAGGAAGTCCAAAATAGTAAGCAAGGTTCTTCAGAAGCAAACTAGGAAAACCAGAACCCTGTTCATTTTCACCCAGGGTTGTCCCAACAGAAATACACACGCATTGGAGCCTGACACACAGTGCAAGCACAGAACAAGTGAGCAACACATGTACAAGCTGGTTCCCCACGTAAGGACTGCAGGGTCAACCTACCCATTTGCCCAGCAGCCTGACTGAAACCACTAGCACTACCAAGCCCAGAGATACCCAGAAATACTGGACTAAAAGCTGTTCTTTTTCATCTAAGCAGAGTTCCTAAGCAGACAAATTCAGTATCAGCAGGAAGACTGACAACTGGTAGCAGTCACCTAGACACTAGTGAAGGAAAGTAACCCTATAAACAAAATCTGTAAATAACTAGAATTGATAAAAACTCGTGATTTTCCAAATATTGATTTTTTTCCTGATATATTTTTAAATAAAAATTGTTCTTATTACTATGCTAAAACCTAGATTCACATGATAACTTTTTTTGATAAGTAATGTTTCACAGTATAAATAATCAGTGAGAATACACTGTCTAAATTTTATTTTTCAGGCATTTGCATTTAAAACAATTCACCCTGCAAGGAACACTTGCAGGACAGCTCAAAAAAGATAATTTTTCCTTTCACAAATTAAAGTAATTGTTAATTTACACAAACTAACATTTTGACTCTGCCTGTGTCACGCTCTCCAGTAATAACAGGTTTTCCATCACGCAGGATTTTCCAGAAGCCCTTCCAACCTCCTCAAGCTCATGCACAAATTCCACAGGCAGCAGAACAGGTTCAGCGGCAACCAGTATTCACTTTGACCTAACTTTAAAAACCGTAATAAGTTGAAGCAGGAAATGAGGCATGAAAACGTTCCTTGGGACTGCATTTATCAGCTCTGTACTATGAAGACAATTATTTATTATTTGATCTAGGCCAAAATCAAAAGCAGCAATGGGAGTATCACAAAGTGTTGCAGTCTCCTTCATTAAACCCATCAAGAAGGCATTAAATTCTTTACACATGATGAGGTAGAAAGATCACTGTGCAGCATCAGCTCTTCTATGCAGGATAGTTCAAGTCTTCAAGTTTTACAAGTGTCTACACCTATTCCTTTCACAGATATTTCCTTCTTTTCAGCAGATTAGTTTTTTAGTAGGGCATTAAGCCTATAGTTTTTGACACCTTTTACGCAACACTTTTCTAATCCTATTATGTCTTTCTATTTAAAACCCACCCACTAATTCCTCTGAGAAATGGTGAGATCATGGGCTAAAAACAAAGAGAATGACAAACAAAACCAAATTCAATCCTGAAATAAACTCCTTTTCCACTTCTCAGAATTTCGAGCCAAATGAAGAAAGAGCATTAAAACACTCACAGCTGCTGCAACATCCCTCCTTCCTGTAGAACAGTCTCTCCAAAAAGTATGGAGAGCGCTTTGCAAGCAGCAGACACTTTTCATCCAGGAAACCCCACACCATAAAGGGACCTCTGTTGCCTCTCACACACTGCAGGAGAGTCAGCTCAAATCACACGACAGAAGAATATAAAAAAAAAAGGAAAAGACAAAAAGAGCCAACCCGTCCTGCTTATCCCCAGGTGAAAGAGGCTCCCTGGTGCCGTCCCACATGCCCTTCCCTCAGCTTATGTCCCAGGCTGGAATGGCAGACAGTCTCTCTCCTTTCCCCCTAGCATAGCAGAATGAGCATGGGGCCACTCAGGCATACGGGGACAGAAGCAATACTGCTTACAAACAATTCCCACAACAAACCACTCGATTAGAAACAAAGGCTCAAGCCTTTGTTCCTAAAAGCACACCATAATTTCTATTGATGCCCTTTCAGCATCTGCTCCATTTGGAGATTTTAAATGTTAGAAATGCCATTCTTACACAGATCAAGCTGCCAACCCTCTCATCCATACCTGTGGAGAAGTCCAGGTGCTCCCACTGCACTCCTCTGCGTTATTGCCCAGACATACCAGTTGATGACACTACCACCACTGACAGAAGCATCAGCTTTATGTAACCAGCTTGGTTTCAGTGACCGTGCTTTTCATAAAAGGTAATTTATTATTACAAGGTTATCCCTCACTGGTGCTTTTTCCACCACCCTGCTTCAAAACACTCTTCTAGCAACCTCACGGGATCCACTGGATGGAAACAAGAGTTTCCATGTCACCTTGTCCATCTGGGGCTTCCCCAGGCTACCAGGGACACAGTACTGCCATGTCAGCCATGCTGGCTGAGCTCTGGTCCAGCTGCCTGGAAGAGTATTGCTGCCAACCTTGCTAAGCCTCCTCCCCAGCTGCTGTACATTAAGCTGACAAACACACTTCCTTCAGTAGAGTTGGACCTACATTCGAGGAACTTATGAGCACACCTGTGGCTGGTAAGGTGTGGGATTTTCTCCTGCTTCCATTTAACATACAGATAACACAAAGATATACAAAGGATGAGACCTGAGCAGAGACAGGGTATATGGGTAAGAAGGACTGCAGTTAAGGCAAGGAGAGAAAGGATAGGTACAGCCTCATGACAAGTGTCAAACTCCTGCAACCCAGAATTGTACCCTTAGTACAATTCTTGTAAATTCCAAGCAGGTAGGTATTTCAAAGCTTTCCCAGTAAGCTGTCTCTGTGCCACAAAGTTCTTATTTACTATCAGGACTGAACAAGAGTTTTGAAGAATAACTTCCTCGTTTCAGACACTTAGTAGTGTGGAAAAAAGTTTTACAACTACTGCATGTTTCAGCTGGTCAGTCAGACCAGTCTGGGTCTTGATTGTCAACATCTTGCTCTCTGCTCCAGTCCCCAAACTATTCTTTGTCTGCATCAGCACAGGCTCTCATGAAAACATGGGGTTAGCTGGATTTGGAGGCAAGCAGTATTTCTAGCCACCTTCTGCAATCCTTTGTCTACACTTCCCACTGAGAAACATCAGAAAACCTGGTATGGCGACCAGCAGAAAAACAGTAGTTCAGCTTTCAGTTGACCAGAAATTGTTGTTTTAAGAGAATGGTAGCAGATATTTCCAGGCAATGACTGATAACATTCTACAAACTGCCACAAACCAGACAATTTTAAAGAGGAAACGTACGAGTTAAAAAGAAACAGACCAAGGTGCACTTGTGAGGCTTGATTACAGTTACAGCCCTTGCCAGCTAAAATATTCCAGTTATGTCAAGAATACAAACAGATACACAGATGTGCTGGCTCCACACTCTTTTCTTACTTTTTATTACTTGATAACTGCTTGATACTCAATATAAAAGAATAAAAGTACTGGCAGCTCCAACTCCCTGAATTACAAACTAAAAAAGATAAAATACACGTAACACACCAGGAAATAAATTGTTGTGCTTTAATTCAAGCTGGCAGTTAAGCACCACAGCCACTCCCACACTCCCCACCAACAGTGTGATGGGGGACAGAATCAGAAGAGTAAAAACGAGAAAACTCACGGATTGAGATAAAAACAGTTTAATGGGACAGAAAAGGAAGAAAATAATAATTATAGTGTTGATAATAATAATGATAATTAAAATATACAAAATAAGTGATGCAATTGCTCACCACTTGCTGACCAAGGTCCACCCAGTCCCTGAGCAGCAGCTCCTGGCCAGCTTTCACTTCAGTTGATACACTGAGCATTATGCCACATGGTATGGAATATCCCTTTGGCCAGTTTGGGTCAGCTGTCCTGGCTGTGTCCCCTCCCAACTCCTTGTGCCCCTCCAGCCTTCTCACTGGCAGAACACAGGAAACTGAAAAGACTAAGAATTATGGTAAGCACTTGTCAGCAACAACCAAAACGTGTTATCAAGACTACTCTTAAACTAAAGAAAAACCAAAGCACTGTACCAGCTACTTGGAAGAAAATTAACCCTATCCCAGCTGAAACCAGGACAATAGCCTAGACATTTAGCTTACATAACTTACAGTTTTCATGTGTGTGGGCATCACAGAAGAAGGAACTGCAACAGAGTTAAGTGAGGAAAGGCTTGGCAGGCAAACACAATAAATCTGTTTCATACGAAACAAGCATCATAGCAGAAAAGCACTGAAAGAGGACTTTCCATACATCTTTAACTCTGACACGCAGGACAAAGAAAATAGGAGCGTCTCAGTATCTCTCCTATCCCTAACAGGGACACCCATTGTTATTCCACTAAACATTACGTAAAACAAAGAGTACTATTCCTGTGTTTCAGTCAGCTTTGGTTTATGATCAATGAGCCGAACAACTCACTCCACAGGGAATGCTCTAGGCAAAGGCAGCAGTCCCTGAATACCGGCATGTGTGAAGTCCATTGTCCTTTGAATGTGTGTCCCTGATTTTTTGGCTGCTAGAGACTCACCTAGCCACTCTCTCACTTCTCTCTTCCCCAAAAGAACACAGGGAGATAAAGACAGGGAGATCACTTACCAATAGGCAAGGCAGCCTTAACTTGGGGAAAATTAATTTATTGTCAATTAAAAACTGAGTAGGATAGTGAGACAAAAACTACACTTTCCCTTCATTCTCTTCTTCCCAGGCTCAACTTCACTACTTCATTTCCACCTCCTCTACTTCCCACCCCACAACAGGGACAAGGAATGCAGGTCAGACAATCATTTAGTTTGGAAAAGACCTCTAAGATCATCGAGTCAAATCAGCACTGCCAAGCCCCACCACTAAACCATGTCCCTAAGCACGACATCTACAAGTCTCTTAAATACTTCCAGGAACAGTGACTTGACCACTTGCTAGGGCAGCTTGTTCCAGGACTTAACAACTCTTTCTGTAAAGAAAGGTTTTACCATATTCAGTCTAAACCTTCCCTGGTGAAACTTGCAGCAATTTTCTCTTGTCCTATAGCTTGTTACTTGGGAGAAGAGGCTGACCCCACTTGGCTACAACCTCCTTTCAGGTAGTCATACTGAATGATAAGATCTCCCCCCAGCCACTCCTCACAGCACTGGTGCTCCAGACCCTTCACCAGCTTTGTTGCCCTTCTCTGGACTTGCTCCAGCACCTCAACGTCTTTCTTGTAGTGAGGGGCCCAGAACCAAACACAGGACTCAAGGTGCAACCTCACTAGTGCTGAATACACAGGGAATCGCTGGCCACACTATTCCTGATACAGGAGGCCATGATGCCACTGGCCTTCTTGGCCACCTGGGCACACTGCTGGCTCATGCTCAGCCAGCACTTGACCAGCACCCCCAGGTCCTCCTCTGCTGGGCAGCTTTCCAGCCACTCATCCCCCTGGAGTGCTGCCTGGGGTTGTTGTGACCCAGGTGCAACACTTGGCACTTTGTCTTGTTCAACCTCATACTGTTGGCCTCAGCCACTTGACTCAGTCTGTCTAGATCCCTCTGGAGAGCCTTCCTACCCTTTAGAAGGTCAACAACTCCTCTCTGCCACTTCTTTCTCCTTGCATTTTGGGGTCCTTCCCACAGGGTACAGACCTTTATGAACTGCTTCAGCTTGAATCCCTTCCACGGGCCACGGCTCCTGCCAGAAAAAACACCTCCTGCGTTGACTCCACTCCACAGGCTGCAGTCCATGGGCTGCAGCTTCCTTCAGGACATGTCCCTCTGCCACACTCGGTGGAAGTTCTCTTCATCCTGTAGCTCCAGGCACAGCATGCATCTGTGAGCTTTACCTGTGAGCTTCACTGTTCTCTTCTAGTGTCCCGAACAGTGTCCAGAATACTAACAACAACTTTAACCACCTCAGATTAACCGACTGACGTGTTGTAACAGTCACTGACTGCTACATTGTGTAACTATTCTGCCACAGCTACACAAATCTGTCTTCACCTAGACCAACTTGAGGCAACAATTTTTCCAAGAAGAAATGTCAGCTGACATTGCCTAGAGCAATCTTGGCTTTGGCATTACTCAGGGCTTTACTTTTATCTCAAATAAAAAAAGTTGATGTGCAGCTACTTTTAACATTTCCAGCCAATATGGTGAGCAAGAAGCAGGCATTTTTACATAGTCATGTTTCACTTACAAAACAGAGACCCAACTCTTCTAGTGCCTATAATACCACATTAAGATTTCTGAGATTACCAGAGGAAAAGCTTATGCCTTCTTTACTAAGCAAATACAGAATCTTTTCTGCGAATGACCCAACAGCATTTTCAAGCACAGGTCAAATGAACGGGTGCAACTCCGACAGAGTTTTCATCTTCCTAAAACGTAATGAACTCTGATTTTACACTAGGAAATGCAATCTAATGTCTCTAGGCCAAGAAACACATTTATGAATGGCCTCTCTTGTTACACAACTGCAGCTGAGCCACTGACCTCACTGTAAAACACACGGCACTGTCAGACCGAGAGCAGCCAAAGAGACAGAGCGAGGGCACAGCAAACAGGACTGGCACAGCCCGTAGCTCCCTAACTGCTTACCATGGAAGGACCTTTTAAAGAAATACAGCACATTTTAAAAACACCTTCCTGTTTAAGATTGAGTGAAATATCCTGAAATCTCACATGGTAAAACAGATTTCTGTGCCACACAGGAATCTCATGTCTAATGGAATTCTCAGGTCATGATTCAACTCAGCAATACTCCATCTTTTTCTGGCAGCTGCTGCCTTGCTGGAGTGGCATCAATCAGTATGGATGACAGATGTCAGAGGCCTTGACACTTTTTACAAAAACACTTCACATTCCCAACCAAATTCCTCACTTAACTCTCTCCTACACAAAAAAAAAATAACATCTGAGAAAACCACTATATTACCAATGCATGTTCTTATATCAGCTTTAAATACTTCACAATATAATATTTTTAAATTGTCAACCACAGATAGCTAAAGCAATACAGAAGTTAAGTAGTTTAGACCTGTGGCTTCTTAACAAAGTTATAATTTTCAGTTTACAAATATCTATGAACAAAGTCTAAAAAAAAAAGAAAACTAATTAAGTTGAACATGTATAATAAAGCATAACTGAGAACAGAATCCCATTATTTGTTTCTCATGAAGGTACTTCAGCACAACTGCACCAGACATTCCAGCTGAATCTTTGTTAGGTATTAACAGATTTTATTTTTATTATTATTTCTGAAACACTAGCAAGGATTACAGACTGTTAGGACCTATGAAAAAGACACCTATGAAAAAACTGCACAGATAGCATGACTTTGTCAAGCTATGTACAAAACCTTTTCCATGTTAGAACACAATTTATACCTATGCCAGTTTTCAACCAATGTGCAGATGGATTTTTATGCAGAAGAAAAGCTTCAAACATACAATTTAAGTGCTCTAACTCAAAGCCTTTGGAAGCAGTATGGCCTAGAACAGCATTTTTGAATTCAAAAGTAGTTCAACATTGCAACGAGAAATTTTAATCAAATGCTCATGGAAGTAATTCTAAAGATACACCCCTGAGACTCAAGATACTATTAAACCTTTTAGACAAGCAGCTCAGTAAAATTTCAGTCAGAGAGAGAAAGCATATCATTCTTACACTCAGTTACTAATCTCTTTTCCCCATCTCACCAGAGCTTGCTGGGGAGTCTGGAGAATTAAAGGAGATGTGATGTGAGCTCCTCCTCTCTCAGGGCTAAAGAGCTTCTGTCTCTCTGCAAACTTTCCCAACCAAACAGCCAGCGGGCTCCAGCTCTTTCCAGGAAGATGAGAGAAGGTCAAGGGTGACGATACTTAACTCAGAAGCAGAGCAGAGGAAAGTGGCCCCTTTCCAACCCTTCACTTCTCATTACAGTGCAGGTTTTACCCCTTCCCATCTCACTGATAAATTATAAAATTAGCTGCAGGAGTTCAGAAGTCAACTACAGGACTGAAGACTGAGAGGAACACAAGATGAGTGCTGCAGATGCCCTTCCAGCATCACAACCAAAAGTGTTGCTATGATTTATAACTTGGGTACATTTTAGAATCATCATTATTTATCTGAATTACAATGCATGATAATTTTATCCCACAATGCACTGCCTGACAAGTAAATATTACCCAGCTGTTGCTCTCAGAACACCAAGATGACACAATCACAGCTGTAAGGCATGTTACATGTTACTTGTAGTTATGCCAAAGCATTTCAAAGAGAAAACACAATACTTATAAAATCCCCTAAATATGTAGAAAAACAATAAGAAAAATGTGGTGTAAGCTCTCTCCCACTGTTTTACAACATTTTCAAGGTCCCACTTATATGCAGTGCAAAAACTCAGCCTCTGAAGAAAAAAAAAACACACAACTAGCAAAGTTACACACCTGCTGGGCGACTTTTTAACTACATATCTGCCAAAAAAAGTAGTTTTTCAACCAAGCTTTTGCAACATTCAACCAGGCTACAGAATCTCCAGGCACGCCACCTTCAATACAGCAAAACCTGCGTTCACCAAACTCATTCATGTAACTTAAATCCAAGATCATACAATAAAAACAGAGAAATCAAACACCCTTAACTTCTATTTTTTCCTACATATTATTTAAAACAGAAGGATGAGTCAACTCAAGCCAAAGAGAAAAAGAAAAACCCAAACTTTCCAAAGTTAACATAACAAATTTCTTTCTTCTAGCAAAAAAGTATTTGTGGAAATTAAGCACAGCTGTTACAAAAATGACAAGGAAATGCCTCCATAAATCAACGAGCAAGATCAGTCACACTTAAAGGAAATGTCTATCAAGAAAACTCATTTACAGTAAAGTATCCTGGATGAAAAGTGATACGTCACACTGTTAAAGAAATGAAACATTAGTAAAGTTGAATAGTTGCATAGAATAATACAAAACCCCAAGCCGTGTTTTTCAGTATTCTAAATTTAATCAGAGTTTTTGTAATTAACAACAGAAGACTTACAGAATCATCACTGAATTGCAAAGAAAAAGAAAATCTTTAGAGGAAGAGCATCTGACATAACTACTAATCTTACTCACAAAAATAGTAAATATTTAAGATGAAGAATGTGAACTGAACCCAAAAGTTAATTTCCTTGAAGTTTTTTTAATGTTAGCTATCTCAATGACATCAAACTTTCATATTTCTTTTCTCTAAACCTCTCTGTTGAAAACTATCTTCTAAACTGACTCAGCTGTCCCTTGGGAACCTCTGTATCTGTTAAATGAAGGAGTATAAAAAATGTTAAATCCACATGAGATCTTCATTGTGAACTCTGAACCAAGAAAGTGTTACCAAGAAATTGAATATATGTATTCTCCTTTTTGACTATTACTATCATAGTGCTGTGAAAATCTTAAATGTGCAAGGTTGCAAATCATATCAGAGCTGTACTTTAAGGGCATTTATATTATGACTCTGAAATAAAACCCTGTCGAATACTCCTGCTAGTAGTCCCACTTCTGCTTCTCCTCAACATCTGCAAACGTATTTCCATCATGACCTGCGGCATTTTTGTCAAATGAGGACTCCCTAAATCTCTGCAACCCTCCTTTTAAGCTCTTTGATCACTGTTCTGGAACTTCCAAAATAACACCTAGAGCAGCAAATGAAGGAAGTTAATGTCTCGCCAGTGAGGAAATTTTAGTGAATAGCATCACTTGCCTGCACTGCAGTTTCTCCATGCATGAAATGGAGAAAGTAGCACCTACTGCATTTCCTTTAACACGAAACCACTAAAAAGCTGTAGTTAAAACGCAAACACCACTGCACTACAGCCGTCCTCCTGACTTAAGATCCCTGAGGCCGGTACAGTAACTACTTCCACTTAGTACGCAATTTCTAGATGTACAATCTAGGCTATTACCTGCAGGATCACACCCCTGAGTCCTGCCTGCGATGCTCACGAGGGATTCCCAGTTAGAAGCCCGGAGCTGCAGAAGACGACCCAAAGTTTCCGCCACACACCAGATGCTCTAAGTACGAGGAGGCACAATTACCACCTCCCCTCGGTAACGCTAAACTGAAACACCGGCCGGGAACTCGTTATCCTCATTTCCATACCCTTCCTCCACGATCTTCCCCGCTCCCAGCGGTGCTCCCCCTCTNGCCGCGCACCGCCCCTCCCGCCATGGCCGGGCCTTGGCGCGGTCGGGAATAGCGGCCCGGCGGGGGGGCCTTATCCGTGTCTGCTTTAGCCTTCCCGAGCAAACGCGGGAGGCGCGGCTCGGTGAGCACGGCTCGGACCGCGCCNAGCACGGCTCGGACCGTGCCAGCGGCTCAGCACGCGCCGGCTGCTGGTGACGGTGACAGAGCTCTGCCAGCTCTTGCCATTTACGGGAATGCTGAAGCGCCTGGAATTTTTTTGGAGCTGCAGGGGAGCGCCGAGGGCTTGGGCATGGCAGTGTTTGCATGCCTGGTACTCGTCAGAAGCAGAGAGTCTCACTTCCTTTCAAAATGTATTCTGTGGAAGGTGTCCCTGCCCATGGCAGCAGGATGGAACTAGAGGATCTTTAAGGTCCCTTCCAACCCAAACCATTCTGTGATTCAATGGCTCTATGATATTTAGCACTTCTTTACAGTGAAAATCTGATGAGGCTCAGCAGGAGTTCTTAGAACCTCAAAAATCAGAACTTAAGATGCCTGCTTCCAAAACTTAATTGATCAGGAAAGAGAATGATTCTCGCCTTCCTTAAGTGAAATCANCGATCTTCCCCGCTCCCAGCGGTGCTCCCCCTCTCCGCTCGCCCCCAGGGCGGAGCTCCAAACCGCGCTCCCCCCGCTCTGTGGACCCGACTCGTCCTTAGGGGGCCCGAGCCCCGCACCGCCCCCGGGGCCGCGGGGACACACACACGGACCTGGCTACCACCGCTCTGGGGACCGCGGGGACACGGACCCGCTCCCACCGCCCCCGGGGCCGCAGGGATATGGACACGCTCCCACTGCTCCCGTGGCCGCAGGGACAC
>WEIV01030801.1:560552-580145 GCA_013390005.1 Calyptomena viridis
GTAATCAGAACTGGATTCACCATGCAACAGTCCAACAACACACGCCATCTTTCCTGCCCTGAAAGGCTGTTATGACAAATGAAGCTTGAAGTCATGGACAAAATGAATTCAACTGACATTTCATAGTGATAGTTGATGGACTTAGAGAATGATATCTGTGTGTATATATCAAAAGACAGGAAAGGTGATAAGTGATAGGGTGTTTGAAAGTGTAAGAGCTGGGCATGGTGTAAATGATATAGAGTAAGGGGTGGATACTGTGCTGGTTTCAGATGGTTTGAAGTTAATTTACTTTCTAGTAGCTGGTATAGTTCTGTGGTTTTATCTAGTATGAGAATAATGTTGATAACACACTAATATTTTAGTTCCTAAGTAGTGCTCACCCTAAATCAAGGACTTTTCAGTTTCCCATGCTTTGCCAGCAAAGGAGTGCACAAGAAGCCGTGAGGAAGCATAGCCAGGAAGATGTCTTGAACTGGCCAAGGGGATTCTGTGCCATAGAATGTCATGTCCAGTACATCAGCTGGAGGAAGCTGGCCAGGAGGGGCCAGTTGCTGCTTGGGGTCAGGCTGGGCAGTGGTCAGTGGGTGGTGAGCATCTGTATTGTGCATCGCTGTTGTGGAGTTTTTTTCCCTTGAGTTTTATTTCTCTCTCTGTTTTTATTATGTTTTATTTCATTACAATTATTATTAGTAGTAGATTTTACTTTATTTCAGTTATTAAACTTCTCTACTCAACCCACAGGTTTTATCTTTTTCCAGTTCTTCTCCCCATCCCACCGTGGGGGAGTGAGTGAGCGCGGCTGTGTAGTACTCAGCTGCTGGCTGGGATTAAACATGACAGAGGCAGCAAGGGTTGGTCAGGCCAGCTCTATCCCACTTATCACAGACTTGCCTGGCTCAAATTAGCAGGTTCTCAGGGTAAAACGTTTAACTGGTGTATCCCCACTCGGAATTGTCTATTGCTCACATGCAGGATTACTTCTTTTGTCAGTATTTCCTCTTGCTCCCTGAGAGAGCATTCTTGTTGTGATGGTGAAAGCCATTCATTCAAAGACATACCTTTTCACCAGTACAGCCACCTTTGGGCTGGCCTCGAAGTCCCTTGGTGACAGCTGCTCCAGAAAGCCTTGGGTTGGTTTGGTGCCAACCACCTCTAACCTCTGACTGTTTGCTGTGCAGGGCGACTATTGCGGACATCGCCCGATGTCCTGCAGGCTCTTCCCAGGAGCTCCCAGTGCCCCAGGCTGTCCTGGGTACCTGTGTGCACTTACTAATGTGGTTGGCTGAGGGTGGCAATGGCAGCCGGGCTTT
The DNA here is from genome assembly GCA_013390005.1 of Calyptomena viridis. Lineage (NCBI taxonomy): Eukaryota > Metazoa > Chordata > Aves > Passeriformes > Eurylaimidae > Calyptomena > Calyptomena viridis. Next base: position 561,866 of record WEIV01030801.1, read on the forward strand.
TCAGCTGCTGATATTCAGCCATGGGATAAATGCTTGGAAGCTGTTAGTTCCGATTTTTTTTGGGGGGGGGGTATCTCATGGTGCAAAATGCGGCCACACCTCGAGTACAGTGTCCAGTTCTGGGCCTCTCACTTCAAGAAAGACATTGAGGTGCTGGAGCAAGTCCAGAGAAGGGTGATGAAGCTGATGAAGGGTCTGGAGCACAAGTGCCGTGAGGAGCAGCTGAGAGAGCTGGAGTTGTTTAGCCTGGAGAAAAGGAGGATGGGGGGACCTTATTGCTCTCTACAACTACCAGAAAGGAGGTTGCAGCCAAGCGACTGGCCTCTTCTTCCAGTCAACCCAGAGATGTGGTGGAGAGTCAGTCCCTGGAGGTGTTTAAGGAAGGACTGGATGTGGCTTTTAGTGCCATAGTCTAGTTGAAAGGGTGGCGTTTGGTCATAGGTTGGACTGATCTCAGAGGCATTTTCCAGCCTAAATGATTTTGTGTATGTGGTTCTGTGCGGAGCTTTCTGGATGTATTCTTACTTGTGATTCCGGAGCAACCAAGGAGCCGGAGCATCCCCCCGGGAGACTCCCGAAGCCCGGACAGCAGGGACAGGCCGGCGGCAGCACAGCCGGGGGGGCCCCGCCGCCACCACCAAGATGGCGGCGCNTTTGTGTGCGTGTGTGTGTGTTGGAGAGGCTTCTGCCGGCTTTGTTCCGTCCTGCTGGTAAGTTACGGCACTTAGTCCCGGACTTCTCTTTGCAGACGTTTCCTGCTGTGTCTGGGTTAAAGCAGGAGGTCCGCGCACGCTGCTCTGAGCCAGGTGCTCCGCGGTAGGAGGGTTGAGGATTAAACGCGAGGAAGTTGTGCTGGGGTCACGGGTAGGTGTGCTTTGGGCTTTTAAAGAGCTGTCCCTACATAATCAGTCCTGCAAACTGGTAGGCAGGGGCACTGTTCTGTGGAAGACGAAGAGCTGAGACAATCCTATGTACATCCAGGCAAATCCAACCTGTCATAAGGTACCGTTTCCAGAATGTATGTGGATGCACATTTCTATCGCTCTTCTTTTTTTTGTACCACTCAGAAAACAGTGTATCAATCTTCCTCCCTTATGTGGGGTAGCAGTTGGGTCGATGATTTTCCTTTTCACAGGAGGCAGCTCCTTTGCTAGTCGGGCATCATTTTAACATGTGAATGTATAGCAGAAACAGAGGCAGCTTTGTTTGCAATCTATGATTGCTCTCATGCATGCTTTTTATTGTGAATAAGGGGCCCCTCATGTCACTGGCATCTGTTACGACTGTAAGTGAAGAAATGAGATGTTTGTGCTACAAAGCAGTGAGTTACGAAGTTTTTGGAGATGAGGCATCCCTTCTGTAACTATCCCTTCTGTCTGTTAACTCACTGTGACCAGGAGAGATTTTCCAGGAGAGGGGCACAGTAGTGCAGGGATGGGACTGACATGGCTCAGCTCCAGTTTCCCAGAATGTTGAAAGCAGAGGACATCAGCCCTTTAACTCACAGTCTGCTCCTTTGCTCACCTCCTGGCATTCCTGTTGTTGGAGTGTTTCTGGCACTCATTTCTCCTTCCAGCTGCTCTTGGAGTGCAGACTCCTTTGGCCAAGGTTCTTGGCATCACAGTTGGATGATACTCTGCTGGTAAAATCTGGGCCCACCGGTGCCAGAGTGGTACTCAGACAATGCTGGCTACTCTGGGAGCTGGGCTGAAATTTCACTTGCTGCTTGTTGTCCCTTACCTGACTGGAAGTTCTTCAGGTGTAGATGCAGCTACTCCTTGTATCTGTTCTTAAGCATCTTAGGTTTTGCAGTAAAAAGACTCAAGTTTTGCAGTACAAACCAGCATGTTGGACGGGAATGATGTCCAGGTCTGATTTGTTTGGAACAACAGAGAAGCTCAGGTAACATCACTGACACTGTGATGTGTACTCTTGATCTCAAGACTGTAGAATACCTGAGTGCCTCCTGTACAGCTCATTCCTGCCTGTCTCTTTGCAGACATAGTGACTTGCAGGCATTTGAGAACTGGCTTTCAGAAGCTCTGGGTATCCACACTCCTACTGATAGAGGTGTCTCTATTGCCTCAACCTAAGCATTCAGAAACATTAATAATTTAGAAAAGGCAGGCCTTATACTTTTATTTCTTCTATTTTTTACAGTCGTTCCGACTGTAAAATGAGAATAAAACATTTTGTTTCCTACTTTTTTAGCGTATGTTTCTATTCTGGTTGTAAGATGATAAATTCTTCTAAAAAATTCTTGCTGTGTACAGATTAGCACCTAGCAGAATTATTTTCCTTTCAGAGATGCTAATGGCATCCTGTGGTAGCTGAGGAAATAAAGCTATTCTCATCTTAGTGGCCTGCTTATATTAGCAATGTTTGTGCTGATGTAACATTGCCAATATACATAAACTGCTATGTATTGCTCAAAAGCAGACACACCTAATGACTTTTTTTGTCTATGCATTCTTCAAACACTGCTTTTTGTTCATAAAATTTAGAGAAATAATTGAATTATATATGTAGTATTTGATGGGGAAATCCCACACTTTTCTGCTGGTTTTGAAGCTGAGCAGCACTGAACACAAATCTTACTCTGAAAGGGTCTGTAATGCAAATTGACTTGGGCTACTTGAGCCTGGATATCCTAAAAGTAGCCCTTTTTTTCCTTCTGCAGGCATCAAATCTGTATGTTTGAGAATACAGCAAGAGCATATATGCTAGAAATGTTTGTTAAGGTGGCTTCCAGTTTCCATGAACATTCAGTTCGGGGGCCAGTTGGGCCACTCTACTGCTCTGTAGAATTACAGGTCCTAAAGATGGATGTGATGGAAAGCAACAAGATAGTACTGCTTCTGAGACCATCCTACTCCTCAGTCTGAGTGCTTTCCCTGTGCCTCAGAATCATGAAATCCTGAAAGAAGTTTTCTTCTGGCAGTTAAATTCATGTGGTTCAGTTTTATATTATGGATGTGAAACTCTTGAGTTGGAAGGGTTGGATTCGTACTCTGGATTTAAAGAAAAGATACTTCGTCAATACAAAGATGTATGTGCTTTCTAGAATTGGTGAAAATCAGAGGTTTGGCTGAATTTGTTTGCTGTTAGAACATTCGGTCTTCAAATTTTCCATTTCTGACAATTCTTTCATTTTTCTGTTGTGAAATTTTATGTTCTAGCATGTTTATGGACTGAGAAATACAGAGGAGGGTTGAATTTGGCTTGCTGAATCTACTTGAATGCTTGGGATCTTTAATATAGTTCATTGTGTGGTATCATATTCTGTTATATGTATTTTCTTTTTTGAGGCCCAACTTTTGTTCTCCTTGCACTGCTATTCTATTGGAGAACTAAGCCAGTTTGTCATTAATGCAGTGCTAGTTTATGCACGAGAAAACACAAGGAAAATATGATATTACAACAGCCAACCTTCCTCTTCTTCCAGTGATCCTTTCCCTCTGCCATCTCCTTAATCTGCTCGCTGGATGGGGAGTTTGGCCTGCCCTGGTAATTGATGGTGCCGCAATATTGGCTCTCTCCTCTTCCTTATTCATCTTATGGCAGCAGGTCTCTTGTGCCCATCAGAACTTTAGTCCATTTATTTCTAACCCTACCACAATTAGGTAAGTGGCATAGCTTTTAGCAGGTCAATTTTTAAAATCAGAGGTGAATCTCCAGTAGCTGTGTGACTTGGGAAAATCTCTCATGAGTTACCATAAACTCTCCCGAAAGATTTCATGCCATTCTTTGTGGAGTGTAGTCACTGGAGAGTTATTTCCAACCTTTTATTGAGTTTTTTTGGGTGTTGCAAGCGGAAAATGGTGGGAAGTGGGTATTATGCAAGCCAGTCAGGCGAGCCATGGTGGCTAACGGTGCACCAGCATCCGTGTGCCAGGGGGTTTGGAATGGTTGGTTTAAAGCAAAATTGTCAGTAGACATCTGTGGCCCAGAAATACACATAAGGGAACATGCATGCAGATTCAGACAAGTAAAGTAGTCTCGATATAATTAATTATACAGGAGATTAATGTATCCTATTGCATTTTACCAGTCTGCTAGATTAGTTGTTCTGTAAACAGTTGTACAAAGTTCTGAGTGCTGCCTGCCAGAGTCGTGGAAGTTGAATTGAAGGCTCTAACTGTCTTTGTGGGAAACTTGTATATTACCTGTACCTTGTTTAAGAGACAAGTAGGGAAAATTGATCAATTCTCAAATGTGGTCTATATTTTAATGCAAATTTATGATTTATGCAAATTACAATTTATTTAGAGTTCCCTGCAATAATTTTGCTTTTCCACAGTGTCAGGGGATGTGCAAAGCATTGCCACACTGATATTTTATGCTGTGAATCCCAGTGCAATGAGTTGGAGTAAGGCTGAAGGAAGCAGTTTTTAACTGTCTACTTCATGCCTTCAAACTCATTGCTACAGATGGCAGATGCTTGCCTTATTTTTAGCTATTTGAGGACAAAATAGAAAAATCTTAGTGACTCCCCATGATTTGTCATCATGGCTGATCTCCATTAAATTAAACATAGGGATTGGCAGAGAAACAAAACCAGCAGGAAAGCTGCTTCTGTTTATTTTTAAAAAAGCTTGTCTAAAGCACTAAAATAATACTGTAAAAAATATTCACTACTACATACAGAGACCCTTGGGAGGAGAAATACTTACTGAACAGTTGATCCTGTTTGGTATAATGAAATTGAGGTCTAAATTGGTAAAACAAGTTCCTTGAAAGTCAGTTGAAGAGGAGACATTAAAAAGCAAAAGAGGTCCTGGCCTGTACTCAGGCCATTAGACTGTATGTATGTGTTGAAGGTTGGGAGGAGAATGCGTATTTTGGTAGCTTGCTTGGCTGAAAATGTTAAGATAGGCTCTTAAAGGTTTTTTTCCATGTCCTTCTTCTTCCCCTTCAGTAGCGACCTGTTTTGTTGTGCATTTGCCCTGATGACTTGGAAAAAAAAAAAAGAGTGGCCATACCTAAAATTCCGCTCCTTTCCCGTTACTGTGCATGGCACAGCGTCACAGAGGGTGATCTGTGGCTGTGCTTAAGCAGAGCCATGGCCCTGCGTAATGTTTACTGAAGAGCTTTGGTGCAAGATGTACTTAGGAGTGTGTGTTGATAAACTGTATTAATGGCCGGATTTGATAGCTTTGCCTGTGTTGTGTCTGCTAAAACATTGCCCTTGTGATTTAGCATTACTTCCCAACCAGTGTGCCCTTCTAAACAGAACTTCTGTTTCTATCAGTGACATGCAAGAGGAGTTGGAGCTTAAAACTTTTGTGTTGTTACTTACTCGGAGAACTGTACATCTAGCTCAGTAACTCCTGCCAGCTCTTCAGTTTGGGCCTCTCTCTCTGGATGAGGCTGGACTTGCTGTCCCTTTCCCCACAGGATTTAAAAGCATGGGAACTGTAGGATCAAGTAGGCCAACTGGTCAGGCCTACATTTCTTTTTGCTGCTGGAAAAGCTCAGCTTTGCAGTTCTGTCTTGTTCTCACACAAGAAGAAGCCAATGCCTTCTTTATTCCCAGATCCAGTATTTGGCTGTGAGTGTTACTGTATACATCAGAAGAAGCCAAAGAAAATGTTAATGTCTTGCTAGCTGTGTAATACTGTTGCCTTGGTGAGGAGTGTAATTGGCCGCTTGTAGCTGCTGGGCCTTGAGGATCTTGTGGGTTGGTTTTGCTTTTTTTCCAGTTTCTTTTGGAATATAAATTCACTTGTCTTCATTCATAAAATTATTACAGTCATTCATTAAAGTCTTCCTAATCTGTTTGCTTTAACCTCCTGCAGCAGTTAGTTGCACAAGGTAATTATATGGTTATAAGGTAATATTATTTTATTACTCTAGGAATTATGGCTTTGTTTTTGTACTCGCAAGAAGTTTGTTAAGAGCTCTGAGTGTGTATATCTTCTTTCCTCCAATTCACAAAGACTTGAACTCGCCTGTATTCTGAAGAGGATCCTATCACCTGCATACCTCTGGAAGTTTCCTCCTTGCACCTCCTTAAGTAAGGTCTTCGGAGGGATTTTTAGGGAATGTATAGATTTGGGTTGGAAATCCCTCTCCATTTTTAAAAATTGCTCTTTCCATTTTTTGGATAATTTGGTTGGTCTGGAGTATTAAGAAAATAAATCTATGTCCTATCTTTAAAGAGAGCATGTCTGCAAAGTAAGCTGACTGAGCTCACTGTACTTGAACCTTGAGAGGCTTTTCCTTGAAAACTTTTCTTTTCTGCTCCCGTTTTTGTCTGTGGGTATTTGAAGTACTGTGGCAGCTACAAATGGGAGGTGCTTCCTTCACCTTGTCTGTAGCTAGAACTCTTACTTTCCCCACTTACCTGTTTTCTTAGCTCTAGCCTTCCTTGCTGAAGATGCCTGAAATGAGTCGTACAGTGTATATTCCATTTGTGAATTCTCGCCTTTCTCTTGCTACTTTCACCCTTGACTTTTGGCATGTGTGTAGAGGACTGATAGATGGAGCCTCTTCAGCCAGAGTTGTGCTGTGTCAGAAAAGCCTGTGCTGACCTGGTCTTGATGGGTTGGTTTTGTTATTACAGAGGAGGTTCTTGGTTCTTAGTCACTGAGCAAAACTTAGTGTTGCTGGCGCATCACCTGACAGTGGTGGTTCACTACCCAGGTCTTGTCCTGTTTGATGGAGTCTAGGCTGCAGTTCAGGGGGTTTCTATCTCTCTCTCTGCCCAATCTCCCTCTTAACCCATTGTTCTGTATGGCATGAGGACTTGGAAAATGTGCTGACTTGGAGACCTCCCTCCTAACCGGTTTTGCCTCCCAGCTCTGAGCCAGGTGGCGGGTGTGTGCCTTTGGAGCCAGCTGAGCTGCAAGGTTGTGTTGACTTAGCAATGGGGCAGCTCTGCACAAGCCAAATATTTAGCTTTCCATCTGATAACCTGTCGGTTGTTTCCTCTCTTGCAACAACCAAATGGTTATTTTATTCCCAGACCAAGTTAGGGCTTCCATAGAAGTTTCACAGCTTCTTGGCCTTTGGTGTGGCAGATGTGAGAGTGCTGACAGGGTGGCCTTTGTGACCAAGGCTTGGGTGCAGCCATCACTGTTCACAGACTCTCTTAGGATTTTTTTTTTTGGTTTTGGCATTATGTTGGGTGAATTGGTTAGCAGCTTTGTGTGTCAGTTTTTCCAGCTGTCAAAACAGGTCTGTTTTTTGTTTTTGTTTTTTAAATTATTTTGAAATTTAAATTAATAAACAAAAGGTTCACACTAAAAGGAAGTAAAAATAATCTATAGTAGTTAGGACTCTCTGTGTTCAAAGTTCAAAAGAAAACTTATCATTGAATCCACCTTATAGACAATTTGCAAAGACATTAGGATTGCTGGACAAATGCAAGTTTGGGATTAGGTTGACCAGCTACAGCGACTTGAACTGGGCACATCAGTAACCAAGAGACCTTTTTACATTGCCTGTTTCAGTTTCAGAGGCAGATTGTGCTTTGTGTCAGTGCTCTACAGCCGTGTCATGGGGGTGGCCTGCTGTGCTTCCCTGCGAGGGAACACTGCACAGGCAGCAGGTGTGTTTCCATAAGGCACGGACACCCTGAATGGAAAGTCTTGCTGTGAGCTGCTGTGTTGCTGAGGAGGAGGCAGGCAGAGCTCCCTCACCACAGAGGCAATGTGTTGCTTCACCCCCAGATGTCACATGCTGACTTGGCAGGAAGAGGGCTGCTTTAATCGAGATGGAGACTTGCAATGAGAGACCTGTGGTCTTCATGAGCCACATTGCTGCAAGTGAGGATGGTCATGTTTCCCTTTCTGCTCTTGAGAGTATCTGGTTGTAGGCCTTGTGGAGCCAGGAAGAGCCTCTTAAATGTTTTCCAACCTCTGAGAGTTCTCATGCCTCGGTGCATGAGCTTCCCAAGAGGACTGGAGGCTCAGAGTTTTCTCCAATTAAAAAGTGTTAACGCCATAAAACTAACTGGCTGAGCATTGTAGCGTTTCCAGCAAAGAGATAGGGAACCAGGCAGACTTTCCATTCTGATGAGTCACTGACTCTCTCCTGATTTGCCTCTTGCAAGAGCTGTTTGGGCAGCTGCTGATGCAGAAACATGATTCTGACTGATGGTCCCTGGGGAGCAGGACAGGGCTGCATGCTGTTTCACCTCTGAACTGGTGGATAATTTGGCTGTCTAGCTCTGTATCAGTAAAACCTTGTACACAGCTGTGGTTCTTGGCTGCCTTGATCCTTCCTCATCAGGATGGCTAGGGAGCTGATGGGCAGGAGGGGTGTCGGTGCAAAGAAACAAAATGCCCAAGTAGTCCTTTTCTGTGGTCCTAAAAGGAAGAATTGGAAATCAGAGGGCATGACGCCTTTTTTCTGTATTTTCTTATAACTGTGTCACAGATGTTTTGTTTCTGGCTTGAAGAAAGAACTCGGCCTGTCACAGGTCCCAAGAGCTGTCCATACCCACATCCATTGCCTGTAGATGGGTAGGACCACTGTCTGCTCTTCTGTAGCTGGTCCTCAGATCCTGCTTGTATGTGTTTTTTATGATGCCCACATCTGCCTGAGAGAGGACATCTTGGGAGGTGGGTACTTTTGGTTCCGAGGATTGGAGGATAAAGGGACTACAAGTAGGTGACTTATTTTTTGAGGGAAATTATAGGTGAACTGGAAAGAACAATGTGGAATCACATTAATAGAGTAAAGAGTCTTGTCAGGAAAAGCTTTTGTCTTGCATTACTCACTTTTTCTGCATGACTATATAAAATAAGATCGCTGATGAGATGGTGACTGCAAACAGAGAAAGGAGCCTATTAGACTCCATATTAATACTTAATATGACTTGGATGCACATAGGAGTCTTATCTGTTGGAATAAAGAGTTATGGACATCTTTTTTTATTGTTCACTTATTTTTCTAAGTAGAATAATGCCTTTTTTATTAATTGAAAGGTAAAAAGAGGCTTTTCCCCATCTCTCTCCTCAAAAGGAGGGCTGTTGATTGGTTCAAGGCCAAAAAAAGCAGACTTAGACTCAAAATGATCTGTAATCTCACTGCTTTGTTTAGCTTTATCTGTGGAGCTTCAGTTTGGTGTGGCTAGTTTTACAACACAAAAAGCAAACAAAAAAGGAATGGTTCTTAGGCAGATCTTGCTCTGACATACCCCTACCTAATTTGGTCTAACTCCAGGGAAGTAAAAGTTATTTAAAGCTTGGCTTGAGGAACTGCCCAGTCTATATGTTCATGCTCACTGTGAAAGGGCTTATTCAAGTGGATTTAAAATATGTGCACTAATGTTAAGGATGGCTGCTTTCCACAGGCAATCTTTTTACTGGTAGAAACCTGCGTTTTCCTGGTTTGAAAAACCAGAGGGTGGAAGTGCAATTCCTTAGTCTCCAAGTGTCTATATTGGCAAGTGTGTGAGGCATACTAATGGGATAATGCTAATGAGACCTGTTAAATAATTTACACGAATTATTGAATGTGGCATAAAATACCTTCCCCTGTTAATAGCACTAATTAGACTACCAAAATATTGCATCCATTATAATAAATATGCTGTAGGTTGAATCAGACCAATTGTTTTAGCTTGCACAGTCCCTGTAGTAGTTAAATCTGGCTTTCAAGTTTGTTCCTTGTTAGAGGTTTTTCTCATTTTTTTGCATTCACTTTAGCTGCTTATCAAAAGTGTCTGGATGCCCTAAGTGAATTCTACATTGTTTATTGCTGCTCTTGCTCATCTTGTGCATACAGGAGAATTTTTTTCTGTTTATATTTAGTTCCTGCGATATAAATATTCCCAAATAAAACTCTAGAACTTCCTAGGGAAAATTGTCTGAAAGCTTTAGAGTCTTGACTGGAAAGGTAAGGAAGGCTTCAATTCTCTGTTGTGTTGTCATTGGAATTATAATGAGAGTTTTAAAGTCTGCCAAAACACATTATTTTCTTCCAAACATAAATGGTCCAATGTTTGCTCTCTTTTCATGCATTTTCACATATCCTTTTCTTTTCTTTTTTTTCCTTGGTCCAGGATCTCTGGTTTTTGGTGTGGTTTTGTTATTTTGCTTTGGGTCTTTTTCACAAGTGATCTTTGTGTGCATATGTGGAAAGCATTCATCTTTTGAAACATCTTGATTTTTGTTGAAAATTTGAGAATTGGTATCCTGGTTTCAAGTATGACAGTTGGTTATTGCAGCAGAGATGAAGAATGGGAAATTTTAAAACAATGGACAATTCTTTGAGGGAGTTTTTTAGAGTAGTTCTCCTGCACACTGTGTTCGTGGTGACAGTGGTGTGAGTCATTGAGAAAACTTCCTGGCATTTCTGCCAGCTGGGATTTCTCAGGATTTTAAAGGAGGTGATAACTGAATTATAAATACCAATAGGTTCCATCTGTAGATTTCAGAGCCAAATCGAGAGTTTCCCTTAAGATGTCAGTGCTTTTTTGGACCCTGAGTTGGTTCTGGGTATGATACGTTTCCAAAATATATGCATCTCCTGGATTAGTCTCCAGACACGCAGACACACCAAAGTCCTTGTAGTGAGATCCTCCTTCAGTGTCTTGTTTCTGTACAGCACATGCGCTTGGAGGGACTTGCAGATTTGCACTCCAGTTCAATCCCTCACTCCCTTATTTCTGCTAGCCATCAGAAACTTACCTGACTGCTGAAATCCTTGCAGTGTCATGGGAGAGACCAATGAAACAGAAGCAAAACTGTACGGGAAGTGATTAAGTCTGTGCCACTGTTGTTACTCATATTCTGAATTGACCAGTTCATTTTAAGGAGCTGATAGATTTAAATGTGCCATTAAAAATTAAATATTTACAGGCTTATTATTAAATTATTTTTCTTTTGAGTGCCGGGTTATCTGATTGTCTGTACATGCATTTGAATTACATGCATACATGTGTTTTGCTGCACTACTCTGCTAACTAGAACCACTTACCTTCATGTTAGTCAGGCTTTCTTAGCACAGAAGGGAGCTGAACCATGCATCTGCCTTCACGTGGAGATCAGTCTGTCTGTTCAGAGCTCTGCCAGAGGCTGTCCAAATTACCTACCAGCATTGGAGCCTGTCAAGTAACACACTGGGTGGTTAAAAAAAACCTGTGAAGCTCTAACACAACAGAGGGGTCTCTTCCCAGGCTTGCTTTTGAAATGAAACACACAGTTGTGTTGTCTCCAGAAATGGAGATGCTCGGTGGTGCTCTCCAGTCAGCAGGAAGTACTAGCAGTCACTGGTGGCTCATTTAAACAGCTCCTTTTTAAAGACACAAAGTCAGTGGCATTAATTCTGCATGTGCAAGCAGAGGCTGATCTGGTGCCATTGAAATGGCACAGTGTTTTAGGCTGGCGATCGCTGTCCCACAAGGCTCTGAGCGTATGAGAGTGATTCCTTCTGCATGAGTTTGCTTGGCTGGGATGTGAACTGGGTGAACAGCAGTTTGCAGCTTAAGTAATGTTTCTGTCTCCTTTGCAGACTTGGGAAGGCTTTTGGATCGTTGTCGTGGTCTCGGGGCACAGCCTTCCGGAGGCACTGGAAGTGGACTGGTTCCTGGTCATGCCCGGTGGAAGGAGGGGACCCAGCCGGCAACAGCTAAGCCGTTCAGCTTTGCCTTCTCTCCAGACGCTGGTTGGTGGGAGCTGTGGAAACGGTACTGGTTTGAGAAACAGGTGAGGACAGAGACAGGGATGTTGAGACACCTGTGGCTAGCACTAAAAGCAAGGGGCCTTGGTCCACTCTGAACTCTCTGCAGGAGTGTGGCTTTGTGGTGAAAGTGAGGAACTAGGAGACTGGAATCTTGAGCCTTCGGCTCATCCAAGAGGGAACATGCCCTGTGTGACAAACCTCTGTTACTGCTTCTCTTCTCAGCTCTGCTGTGGCACACGCTGCCCTCTGCGGCCCCTCTCTTAACTTCATGCATTAAAACTAGCCCCATGGGTAGGATTGTGGGAGTGCTGTCAGACCCCCTTCACTGCTCACTGTGGTCACAACAGCCAGGGGTGGAAATTACACAGTGCTCCGTTTGTCTTTCCTGCAGCAGTTCCCAAAGCAGCGAGTCCTAGCAAATGATGAGGCCTTGTCTCTCTTGCTTGCTTGCCTGCTATGCCACAGAGAACTAGTGTGACATGTCAAAGCACAGCTGTGACTTCTCCTCCTACATAATAGAAAGGCAGGGCCGGGGGGATGCCATTGTTCTGTTTTAGACCTGCTGGCTGCAGATGAAACTAATTGTCACAGTTGGCAAAGATTATCTCCATTTTCTGGGGAAGTTGGGGGCTGAAACAGGAACACATGATGACATTTAGATCTCTGCATTTGGAATGGAAACTGAAAGGGCCCAGTGTTACTTCCTTCCATAGAAAAGTTGGCAAAGTAGAAATGCTATTTGCTGCATGCAGAGGCCCTGGTACAGGTTCATTCTTACAGACTAGAGCAAGCCACGCCATGTAGCTTTGACCTTTACAGACTTCTCTGTCTGGGATAGATGGCACAGTCTGAGGTTCTTGAGGAGCAAGTGACTGTCAAGACCATAGTCAGTGCCCAGGGTCCTTGAAGAGTAGTGCTTATCCTGGTTTCAGTCAGACACAACACAGTTGTGTCTGAACTTCCTCCATCAGTTCAGTCTGCCAGAGCTTTTAGTTGTCCTAGCCTCCTCTAAGAGCTAGGAACGAAGGAAGTGTGAAAACGCTTGAGAGGTCAGCCTCTAGGAAGTGACTGAACTACTTGACTCCATTTTTAGTTATCCCTCTATTTATTAAAAAGAGAAACTGTAGAAGAAAGACAATGAGCACCTTACAGTACAGGAGAAGGAGGCTGGATGCTACTGTAATGTCCTGGAGATGGGTGGAAAGAGCCAACATGAAGTGCTTGGTGTGGTACTGAGTCCTCAAATGATTTTTGTTCTGTACATCTGCTGCTCAATCTACAAGTTTACTGAAATATTGCTGGGCATGTCACAATACTTCTGTCAGCTCAATCAGTTGCCCAGAGAAAATGCTAGATAAGAGGTTTTTCTGAGCTAAAATGATGAAGCTCACCACCAGTCTCATGTCAGAAATAGGAATGCAAGACTGCTGTCATGTTTCCTTTAGTCATGGCCAGTCTCAAATTTACAACCTCAAGCACTCTCTGTTCCAAGTCCTGGAAAATGTTAGAGATTATGTAGAATGTTTACCAAGTGAGTGATATCCATCTGCTTCAGGAATGGTAGTGCCATCAGCCTCTCCGCACCGCCGATCACAGCGCTGATTACTCCAGAGCCGGTGCGTCACTGCCGGATCCCTGAACTGCCATTAGATGGGAGCCTTCTCTTTGAATTCCTGTTCTTCATCTACCTACTGGTAGCCCTCTTCATTCAGTACATCAACATCTACAAGACTGTCTGGTGGTACCCATACAATCACCCTGCTTCCTGCACCTCACTGGTGAGTTCCCCAGCAAGTGCCATCACTGGTGCTTTTTCATTACACAGCTTCTTTTCATGCTTCTTCAGTCCAGGAATCACCAAGCATTTGACATTAAAGGAATGAATGGGAGTTCACATGCATGCCAATCAGCCAGGGCCATGTCATCCCCCATTTTACAGGGGAGAAAATACATGGCAGGTGAGAGAGAGGAATCAGCAGGACTCCTTCAGGGGAAACTTCCTGCAGATGCTTGCATGACCTAGCTAGCTCCTAGGGTTTGAAACAGAGTTGAGATTCCAGAAGCTGTCTCCTGCCATAGGTTCCCCTTCCCAGTGGAAACAACAGAGCCTGAGAGAAGGAAGAAGTGCAAGTTTTCATTAGGATCTCACAGCAGGTCAGCAGCAGAGTTGTGGAGTGGGCCAGATCCTCAGGTTATGTAAAGTTACCAACCTCCTTGGTTTCAATCTTCTTGCTGGCCCAACAAGCTGCACAGCCCGGCAGGGACCTGTAGCCTCATGTGGGTGAAGCCAGCCTGTGCAGCTGGTACCTTGTCCTTAGGGCTGCTTGGAAGAGTGAGGTTACCTGGACCTCAGTTACCTGTACCGACAGGTGGTGCTGGCGTTCCAGTCACCAGCTTCCAGCTCAGCAATGCTGTGCTGGACACAGCTGGCTTAGCAGTAAAAGCATTCTGGTTTGGGCTCCCTACCCAGAAGGATTTAATAGTAATTTGTTTGTTTCCATCCCAGCTCAAGCATTCTTTTTTACTAAAAATGTCCCTCAAGTCCCAAACAGACTCTGATGGCTTCACTGAAAAATTGTAGGAGCTGTATCTGACTTGATGCAGCCAGAGTCAACATGAAGCTTCTAATGTAGATCTGTGGCCTGTGCAGATGACATTTGTCACTTGATCAGGGAGCACTGGTTGCTACAGACGGCATTTTTGAGACCAAGAGGGAGAGTGAGCTGGTGTGCTCACTCGGGACTCCATTTTGGCTGCCCTTGCTCTGACTGCTCAGGGCCTTTGTTCTTTCCTCCTTCAGAATTTTCACCTCATTGACTATCACCTGGCGGCGTTCATCACAGTGATGCTGGCGCGGAGGCTGGTGTGGGCCCTCATCTCTGAGGTAACATCCCCACTGTTCCCTCTCCTGCCTGTTGTACTTACTGCAGAACATGACCATCCCTGGCCTGAGAGTTTTGCAAGTTGAAAGGTTTCTTCCCTCAGAAGAGTCTGGGTGTGGAGGACAGAGATTTTGGCGGTGCCTTTCTGCCTTGGAGATTTCTCCTGGAGACCATTCGTGTCCTGCAGTATTGTGTAGCTCTGTTGCCTCTGCAACTAGAAGGAGGTTAAATGGTCCCACTTGCTTATTTATCTCTGCAGGCACAATACTATTTTGTGCTAGAGAGGCGGCCAAGAGAATTGCAAGTCAGGTAGCAAAAATGCAAATAGGGAGTCTAACCAAGACTGGAATAATGAACAGGAGATTAGAGGGGGAAAGGTCAGGAGGAGGATGTCTGAGTACACTGAAGTAAAATAGGAATGCTGGTAGAACTGTGTTTGCAGTCCTGGTTATTCAGTAACTCAGACTCTGGTCATGTCACCACAGATTTTGAGGCTGCCTCTGTGTTTGTGAGAGCAGATGCAGGCAAAATAGACCTTGGTAAAAGGTCAGTTTGAGGAAAATGGGAAGTTTTGTACACTGAAATGGTTCATACAACTCTAGGGTAAGCAACTCAGCAGTGTTGAAAAATAAGTAAATAAAATAAAGGAACAGTTATGTTCTGTTGGATAGATGAATGGAGAAGATGGGATCTCTGAAGTTCTCTTCATCTGATTTCTGCCATTTTCATTTATGTTCACATCCTCTGTAAAACTTCCCATAGACTGAAATTTCTGCATTGAAACTTTCCATGGAAGTTCTTGCACATCCCATCTATTGGCATTAACCCTTAAGAATCTTTTCATAGTTCAGTTTCCTTCTCCCCTCTGGAGACTGGAAAAAACTTTCTTGCTGTGGTGCTTCCTCACTAGATTGCAGCCGGTACATCCAATAGGGATGAGTCATGGAAATCTGGTTTTGTGATTGCCAAGGTGCACCATCTTCTGTTCTCTCTGCTGAGAACTGTGACCTTCCAGAGTTCTGAGACCTGATCCTTCTAAAGGAAGGAGGAGGAAATGGGTTTCAGGCTATCCTGGACTATTATCAGAGCAATAAGGGACTTAACAAAAATATTTTTCTACTTTGCAGCTCTGATTTTTTTTTAAGGCCCTACTTTAGTCATGCCTCACAACTTGTGATTATTTGATTGTTTTGGATTCTGTCAATCCTTAGTTAAATTAAAGGCATTTACCTTTGTAAGAGAATCAGTTTCCTGCCTCTGGGAGGAAGATGGTAGCTATCACACTTACAGTACCTCCTGGCACCCCTCTCCCTGCTCCTTTTCCATAGGCAACCCCCTATGCTTATCTTCTGGCACTAATGTTCAGGGGTGCTGAGTGTTTCTTCTCCATTTGCAGGCCTCTCAGGTGGGTGAGACATCGGTGATTCACTACATGGTGCGCCTGGTGCTGCTCACCCTCTGTGGATGGGTGCTCTGCTGGACTTTGGTCAACCTCTTCCGCAGCCATTCTGTTCTCAACCTTCTCTTCCTGGGCTACCCGTGAGTGACACCACCTTGTACCTTCTGGGCAAGGGAAGTAGAGCTGTGTGGGAGTGGCGTAAGCCACTGGGAAGCAGAGATCTTGGCTGCAATCTGTCTCCTCGACTTATGATTAGAAGGGAAGCAGGCGTGGCTGGGAGATGGTGTGAGAAGATGGCACTGAGCTGATGAAGCAAATTGCCTCAGTTGCTGTTTGCGTGAGGGGCCTTTACTGCGACTTGAAGTCTGAGCCATTGAGATCACTGGTTCCACAAATGGGATTTAAAGAAGCTTCTCTGTCCAGTGGTTGAAGCTGCAGCCTCTCTCCTTTTAGAGTGGAGAAGATTGACCACTAGCTTCTGGAGTGAGGGTTCCTATGTGGTGTCACTCTTGTAAGGGCTGGCACCTGTTGAGAAGGTGCCCCCTGCTTCCTGTTGGGATGGCTGTCCGTTCAGCTATTGTTTTTTCTTTCATGGCAGGTTTGGTGTCTACGTCCCTCTGTGCTGTTTCCACCAGGACAGCAGAGCACAGCCTCTACCTGCAGACTGTGGTTACTTGGTACAGGACCAGGTGGTGGATGATGGGGCTTCAGCTGTCAGCAGCCTGGTCAAAGATTTCCTTTCACTTCTGTGGGAATCCCTGAGAGAACAGTTCAATAATCCCACGTCTATCCCCACCCACAGCTGCCCCCTTTCCCCAGATCTCATCCGCAATGAGGTGGAGTGCCTAAAAGCAGACTTCAACCGCAGGATCAAGGAAGTTCTCTTCAACTCTCTCTTCAGTGCCTACTACGTGGCATTCCTGCCACTATGTTTTGTGAAGGTAGCTGTTGTCTGGCTCTCTCTGTGCCCCTGCCCGCCGTCTCCTTCTGACTGTTGTGTGAATTGCTGCCAGGCCAGATTCCTGGTTAATTCCCCTTTTCTCTGTCTCCCCTTTGGCAGCCCGGATAGCGGAGCATGGCTGCATCCGGAGTGCACTAGTACTGCTCCTGGTTGGCAGATAGGTATTGCCATAAATGTGATGCACCTCTAGTCCCATCACCCCACTTACTAACTCCCCTTCTCCTGCCCCTTGTCCTAGGCAGATGGATAGCTGTGTTCTTCCTGTAAAAGGGAACCTCTTGTTACCTGTCTCAGATCCAACATCCTAGCTTTTGAGTACTTGGATCAGAGGCTTTGGTTGTCAGCCTGGTAGAGACAACTAGGATGCTTGGCAAGCTAAATCCAAGAACCTCTTGTCAATGTGGGGGTTGTATTTTTTCATCTGTCATTTTTCTAACTTGAACAAGCTCCAGTTGGTGCAGAGAAATGGGCAAGTCTCCACAATCCATGTAGCAGTCTTGGTGCAGTTGGTGCTCCTGGGGCAGTTCTGTGGCAAGGAAGCTGCCTCATTATCTGCTGCTGGAGGAGGACATGCACCAGCTGCAGCATCATCCCTTGCCCTTTCTCCTTCAGGTCAAGGAGAAGGGAGTCTTGAGTGTTTCCTGAACTGTAACCCTCTGAAATCACCAGTCTAAAAACGCATGCCTGTAATGTGTGGTGTGGGTCTGCTGGATGCACATGCAGTACGTCTCTTGTCATCCCTTCATCGGTTTGGTGACAGGGGTGCCAAGTTCTTGTCTGGTGTCTTTGCAGAGCACCCAGTACTACGACATGCGCTGGTCCTGTGAGCACCTCATCATGGTGTGGATCAACGCCTTTGTCATGCTCACCACTCAGCTGCTGCCTCCCAAGTACTGTGACCTGCTCCACAGGTCAGCCGCCCACCTTGGCAAGTGGCAGAAACTAGAACATGGTTCCTACAGCAATGCTCCACAGCATATGTGAGTGTGGGCATGGGGAGGGGTTGGCATGCCTAGCAAGGGCCTGAGGAGACATTCTAGTAGAGGAGCAAATACCACCAGCACTCATCTCCTGAAGACACTTCTCCACTCCCCATGCAATTCTAGTGGCCTTACTCTTTCCTGGAAACAGAAATGTCTGCTCTAAAGAGCTGTCTGAGCTCCTCCCGTCACTGCTGGCTCCTTCCAAAAAAGAAATGCTGAGATTCTTTCTGGCCACTGGAAAGTATGTTGTGCAGGGGCAGGGGGTGGCCCCTCTGAAGCAGTGGACAGGTTCATGCACTGGCAGCCATTTGTTCATGTTACTCAGAGTCCATTTGATGGGCTTGTGATCGGCTCTCTGTGCTTTTCCAGTGGGCGCTAGGACATATCCCCATGGCAGAGGCTTTGGTGTTTTTCAGGATCA
>WEIV01030802.1:2495-16025 GCA_013390005.1 Calyptomena viridis
TAGCTTAACATGTAATTTTGTTTCTTGCCTTTCCTTTAAGTAAGTTGATTAGCCACATGTTCTTCCTTTCAAAAAGTTCTCAGTGGCTGTGTAAACCTAATTGCTGAAGTTTATTCATTCCTCTTGCATCAGTATTCATCAACGATACAGAGCCAGTCTGAGCTTGGCAGTGACTCAAGGGCAAGCAGTCATTTTTCTAATCAATGCACCTTCAAAAAAGTAATTCACAATCCAAGTCTAGACATATAGCGGAAACTTGCTTTGCTCTGCTCTACTTAACATCCAATCTATTCTCNATATCTCAGTTAAAAAAAATTACTTCAATAAAGCTTGAAAAGCTCTACAAAATTTAATGGTCAGGCTCACAACCTGAATGATTTTTTTTCCACAGATATCAGAAGTACAAGATGTGATGTGTAAAGACTTCCTCTTCCTTATTCTTGCTGTTAATACTCCTTCACCTACTCCTGGCAGTGGGGTCACTTATCACCCTCAAAAGATATTTTCAGTGCATAGGATATTGCCACTTTGAAAGCACTAGATGGGTGAGTCATCACTTCCTATTGATAGCAACAGACTTGTGCAACTCTGCAGTGTCTCCTAGTCCTGATAAAATTGCTCTGTGATGCAGCCATAATACATGCTACAGTACAGTTAATTTTGGATCTCAGAGTCTTAAATCTTATCAGTCAGGGAGTGCAAGAGCTCTAAAGGGCCACTGGGCCACTGCATAATTTAAAACCTAAGATTTATATGGCAAAGAGGCCTATCCTTAAAACCATTATTGCATCATTATTTCAGATTAGTTCTACAGATAGATATGCAAACTGACACACTCAGCTTGAATAAACTGAGCGATTATAAAACTGTATATGATGAAAAAGGGCTCTAATAGCCCTCAGGTGCTCCAGAAGACCCTATTGATTCAAGTTGCCCAGTAGATTTATGGAAAACAGACTGAGACTGCTTTTAGGAGGAGCTATTTCTCCTTTCTCTGTCAGCATTGCATTCAAAATGCACTCAGAATGTGTTTTACTTTTCCTTGCCCCTTTTTTTCGTTCCTACAGTAGAAATATTGTTTTATTGATAAATTCCTGGAATATTCATTGAATCATAGAATCATCAAGGTTGGAAGAGACCTCTAAGACCAAATTCAGTCATCCACCAGCATCACCACTGTAACCTTTAAACATCTAAACCACATCACCCAGCACCAGATCCAGGCATGCCTTAAACACCTCCTGGGATGGTGATTCACTACCTACTTGAGCAACCTGTTCCAGTGCCTGACCACCCTAACAGTGAAAAAAACTTCTAGTGTCTAATCTGACTCTCCTCTGCTTCAGTTCAAGACTGAAAATAAATTTAGTGCTCATTTTCAATAAGCATTCTGTTATTCCTTTATCTGAGGGATTTTACTAACAGCTGTGTCTTGCTTCAGTTCTCTGATACTTGTTTATGCATCTGTAAATGTGGGAGAACAAAGAAACCACTCATGGTCATCATGCACAGATCACCTCAGTCTATGCATTTTAACACGTAATGGTGAAACTATTCTCTACCTCTCCTTTAGGTCATGAATCACTTTTGTAGCTGCAAAAGAAGAGTGGATTACCTTGTTATTGTGTACAGGACAGTCATCCAGCAGTAAAATGACCTGTGTTTCCTTGTGAGGCTTTCTCTATCTGACTGTATAAAGTATTTGAGTTAGTTGCAAGCAGCAGTTTCACACTGTAGGCATCTAATGGTCTGGCGTGCTTCTCTCCAAGCACTTTGTGAGATTGCATGTGATTTTTGAAAACAGATCACTTTAAGATTGAAACTGAAGTCTAGACTGTAGATATGTTTGTCAGAAAGTATTCTGGTCACATCTCACAAGCAGGAATTATCTGCTGTGCAAGAAAGTGGTTGGTAATGATTGAAATTACATGGTGGCTCATTCTAAGAGACCACATAATCAGCCTTTTATCTGACCATTTGAACTGTTCTGTAATAGTATATCTGATTTCTTTCATTGTTAATAGTACCTATCTCTCATTTTCCTTTTTTTTTTCCTTAGGCCTGGTAAATGTCACACCACTCTTCAAATGATTTTTTATTTTTGTAAAATTTTTCCTTCAGACTGAAGTTCCTAGAATAGTCACACCAATGTATTCATCAGGCAGGCAACCCAATTAGTGACTTGCTGTTTGCCTTGGTGGGAAGACATGGCACCAAGGGCATGCTTGAGAAGATTTAAAACGGTTTCTTGCTGAAAAGCAATAAAGGGTGTGTGCAGGATGTTAGCACCTCTTGATTGCTGGCCCATAGGTAATTCTGAGCAGATGTTGGGCAGTCTGGTCCTGCTTTTTCTTTGTCAGATCTGCCAAGTTTCCTGCTTGAATCAGGCATATTACATGTCAAGAAACACTTTCCCATGGTTCTCCCTTTCCACGTGATGCTTGTCCTTAGGCTGGTCTTTCCTAGTGCTGAACAGTTCAGAGAAGTCCATGTTTTCCTTGGCAGAAGAGCTCTGCAGTGCAGAGCACAGCTGTAGAACAGAGCCACAGGAGAGAAAACTCACCACAACTAGACAATCAAAATGTGACTTGAAACTCTGGGGTCTCATTATGAGAAGCCAACAAAAAAAACCCAAACCAAACAAAAAAAATCACCAAAAAAAAAAAAAAAGTGGTAAGGGAAGAAAGAAAAGGGAATGTTAAAGAGAGATAGAGAAGAAAAATACAGAGGAGATAGAAATATGATTTAGGAAAAATATGGAGTGAAGGGGACAGACTAAATGAGAGGGGTTCTGTGACCACCTGAGAAGGAGGCAAATTAGTCATCTGTATCACTGATAACTGTCTTGCCACCAAGCTATACTCTCTTCTTCTCCTTCCCACTCAGTCAGTCAGAAACCCCTGCATGCTGTAGCCCTCTTCCTCCCTCTCTGCACTCTAATTCACCTGACACACAGGCTAAGGGGACAGAAAAATATATGGAGCCCTTCAGCATTATATGTAGGCATTGAACTGAGTAAGGTTTGCAAGGTGGGAGAAGGAAGCACCCTTAATCACAGCTTAATGAGAGCAAAATCCTTTTCAACACTTGCTCTTCAGGTAACTATCATGAGATGTTGTTCTATGGCTTCGGTGACCATTATATCTTCTAGTATCATCTTCAATCAACTTTGCTACAAAATTGCCACCTACCCCCAGAACATCTGATCTCCATTGTCTTTTTTAAAGCATTTTACACATGGAAAGAAAACATAACTGCTTTCCCAAAGACCTTTATTTTCCTCAAAACTTCACCCTTTCAATCTCCTTTTCATACTTGTTTCTCTGCTTTTTATTCTCTGATTCATGATGTACCTTCTGAGAGATGATGCTCACCTTGCAGAGGACCCTACAGATCACCTCAGATTCCCTAACAAGGCTAAATGAGCAACACAACTGATTTTGGGGTCCTGCAAGTGACACTTCTGCTAATATTGCTCACACTACGATGTTTATCTTTCCTGCACATGCCCTTATATTAAATCCAGGGTAATATGTACCCAGTTGGGGGACTGAAAACTTCATCCTAAAATAAGCCTCATCCTGGGTGCTGATAACATATTTCCAGCATCTCCTATTCAGAACTCTTATCGGACACCAAGTCTGACTATATGGATATATAGTATAGTGTCACAGTGAGACAGTATAGTGTACAGTGAGACAGTACCCATGCTGGAGGATCTAAACTGCTTACTACCTCAAGCCAGTGGTTTATGCTCTGTAGCCCTTTCAGAAAATGTTTCCAATGCCGAAAACATTTCCAATGCAATGGCTTAAATTCATATTCTTAATCTGTCATGAAAGAGACTACCTGTACTTACTGAATGGATTGAATAGTGACTAAACAAACTGTTACATCCAGCTGAGATGTCCTGCCAGAGACAGTTCAGGGATCTCTTCGGTAAAGCTCTGTACCATTTCTCCATGTTCATGTGGCACAGAAATTTCTGTTTCTTTATAGTTCTGCTGTCTTGGACAATATTTTCAATCTTCTTCTTACATACATGCTAGATGGTTAAAATGTTAGCAAGGTCTCAGCTTGGTTGGAATTCCCCTCCACTCTGGGTTATAATCTGGAATCCTGTAGATCCCACAGTTTTTTGGCTTTTTGTTTTCCTGCTAGGTCATTCCCAGCCTCTTATTCCCCATTTTGTGCATTTGGGTTCTCCTCAGGCAGCAGAGCTGATTGCATCTATCTTCATCCAATTTAATCTGACATATTCCAGACCACCTAGCCACGGTTTCATCAAGAATGAGCTGAATTTGCACTCTGCTCCCGAGATTCCTTTTTCTCGGGAAGTTTGGATACATATTCTCCGTTGGAGCATAAGTTCCTAAAGAGAAAATGGAAACTGTTAAGCAGCAGAGACCTCCTGCAGCTCTCAGTGTGAGATGTCTTTCAGTTTGAAGTGAACTGTAGGCAACTTCATGGTTGTGCCTTGTTACTCTATCTGTGTCTGTAAAAGCATTGAATTTTGGTGAGAGTTCTCTTGGGTAACAAAATGAGACCAACTACCCTGTAGTTGCTGTTGTTTTCCTTTCCTTTTTTTTCAGACTATGTCCTCCCATACCTCCCCTGGTCTGTCCTGGATCTCAGATCTTTGTCAGCTGCTTTGTTCCTTGAGTACCCAGACATGGATTTCATCAGGCGCTGCTGACTCAAATATGTCTGTATGGTCTAAACACACTTTAATTTACTTTTTACCCTGCTCTGGTCTGTGTTGCCCCATTTCCCTATTTACTTTATTTCAGTGTCTGGTGAAGACTGATCTCCTTCCTGCAGCCTGAAAGAAAGCAGGCACCCAATACTTCAGTTTCTACTTTATCACCTGACTTCCAAGCTTTTTTTAAATTAATTGAGGTCTTTCTCTGTCTTCTTTTTCTGTTTGATGCACTTCTGGAACCCTGTCTTGTTGCCTTGCTGCTTCTAGTGGATTGGATTTTGAAAAGAAGAAAAAAAAAATAAAAAAGAACAACCCTTGAGTTTTTCTCTTTGTTTGGGATTTTTTTATTTATTTATTGTTATTTTCCTTACTGTCATCCTTTATTGTGTACCTTTCTTTTTCCCATGCTTTTGACATTTACTATGTAGATTTTTCTTTTTCCTCAGGGGAAGAATTATCCTCATAAATTAGTGTAACAGTTTATTCTTATTGTTTTCTATTTATCATTTATTTGTTTTGCTCCTTTCAAGCACAAAGAATAAGGATAGCCAACCAGTGACATTTCAGATGCCATGACTACTTTGTTGGACTCTCAGATCCTTATTCTGCTATTTTCATGCCTCTCTTTCTCATACTAATTAGTTCCTGTTGTGACCTCTTCTACCTACATTTTACCATAAGATTTGCAGCCAGCACATCTTCTCCAGTCATAACTGAATTTAAAATTTGCCTGCACTGCTAGCAACTTCCAAATCCTTTCTAAAACAAACTGGGGCGAACACATTACCAACTGTGTCAGTGTTGGTTTTTGTGTAGATGGATAGCTAGGAAATTAAATCTCCCATTGCCCAGTTCTACAGCACTGACTCTCCCACCCACTGCAATTGCCTGGTGCTCATACCTTGATCCTCTGATTAACCTAGAGGTTAGAATGGACTCTCATTTTTTCCTCTGTACCTCATACAATATTACTTTTATCTCATTTCTAGAAGCGGTACATACATTCTTGACAAGTTGTTTAAGACATCCCGGTCTATTCTGAAAAAGAAGCTGATGCCTCTTTTGCTGTCACTTTTCTCACCAAATTTCAGATGCTACTTAATACAAAGGTTTAATGCTTACATACTCTCTTGTTTGTATCTGATGTCCACGTATATGAAGAAACATCTAAGATACTCAGCATATTGCTGCATTATCTTATTTCTTGCAATTTACCATTCAATATATTTCATTTGATTCTCTTCTATTTTTTGCTATCACCTGTAAACTTCTGTCACTAACTCCTTTTAATCTGGCATTAAATTATTTAACTGCTAGAGGATGACATGCACAAGCACACTTGCAATCATACCCATTAAATTAGATATGTCAGTATTGTTTCTGGTTAGTCAATACGTAGCCACATCTAAATGAGATGATTCGTCTGTGAGCAGATCATAGCTGTACGCTGTAGTACAAGCTCTGCAGATGTGAGATATTATCCTCAAACCATCATTTCAGAAACAAGAACATATTGTGATGGATTTCAATCACATTAATCACATTCAGGTGAAAAACATGTTGATTTAAAAGCAGTTACCCTGCTACAAAATTGTAGTCTAGTGATCTGAATCATAGATAACAATGTGATAAGCATATTGCAGATTATTACCTAATTATTTTTTTTTTTTAATAAGTCCTATCACAGGTCACGGGATGTTTCAGCCAAAAATCCCCCCTCACTGCCTCATAAAAAAATCTGTTATTTTTTTCCTTTTTTAATATAAAGCAACATTGGCAGAAGCTTTATTTTTTAGTTCATAAGATTTTTACCAGCGGAAATACGCAATTTTTTATTATAATGTGGTGTAACAAACATTCTTCAAATCAAAGCAAACAACTGCTGGGAATTTTCAGGCCTGTTATTATCTTAGCTCCTGCAAATACAAACTCCAGGCTGCACATTTGGTCAGCTACAAAATGACTACAGATGTGGACCATATTTCATCAGAGCTCTGTTTATTAGGTTGCCGTATTTCTACAGGAAGAAGGGTTTCAGAGTTTTTCTTTTTAAAATGGGGGTTTATGGATTACTTCACCCAGGGAAGCAAAGTTTCTCGCAGTAGGGATGCAGCACCCAGCATTTGTGGCATGGACCCCATTCAGGTTGGGTAAGCTGCCTGGTGTTTGCACTTCCCACCTTCATCTCCACTGCCTTGTCAGACCAACACCTGCTCAGGGGATCCTACCTGGGGCTACACACTTATCAGTGTAGACAGCCCCAGTGTATTCGGGGTGCTCTGACACTGGTTGCAGTCAGCATGAGACAATGTTGTCCCGAGGCCACCACTCTGTGTCCTCTTGTCTGTTTAGTAGTTCTGTTTCAGGACCCTGAAGCAATTTTAAACAGACTTACTGAAACTATTTTTTTTGTATTCCCATTTATTTCTACTTTGAAACTAGAACATGCATAGCTGCTTCCTTTAAAAAGCTCAAAATTCATTCTGCTTCTTGCATCATGTTTAACTAATGATATCAATCCATTTCAATTCTCACTCCTTTGCTTAAATTACTTTGTATCTCTGGCAATATGAATACCCATCTGCTAATCAATACACCGGAGATATTCCTATTGATTTTTTTCTGTCTTTTTCAAAGAATCTGTTCTAGTAAATTATCAACTGCTGCTATCTAAATAGTTTCACTGGGTGCATTTATCTGCAGCAAAGCAATTTCTTACTGGTTAACAATGGGGGGGGGCACGTGGGAAAGCAGTTATATTTTACTGAATATGAAAGGTACACAGACATGTGACCTGTTCCTGGGGGAATTGACCCCATCCCACTGGAACTTGTGTGGCACAGTATACGCAGTCACTGGAGACTCCACTGCAATGCCCTTTCCTGCAGCTTCCACCACTGTGTGGATAATAACTTTGCTAGTTTTGCCATCATACTTAGCAGTCCATAATGGACCACATGTGATAACCTAAAAAGCCTTTAGTAGAGGGAAAATTAGCTCTTAACTGAAGAAATTACTTTTGGACTATGAAAGCAATTTGTCCAGAAGGACTAGCACCTTGCAAGGAAGGGAGATTAGACTTGAACGACTTGCTCTTGGGTCACCTCTCGACTCAGGCACTAATTCAAAAGCCTTCATGCACTGCGGTGCTGCACAGCATATCCGACTGCAGAGCAAAGCTTGAGTGTTACTGACAGCCTGGTACCGGGGGAGTACATCAGGAAAACAAAGAAAAGGGAGAGGAACTATTTAGGAATAACTAAACTGTTCTTGTGTCTCCCTTGTGTCTCTTCCTGTCTGTTTATAAGGTAAAAACACTTTATATAAAATCTTCTGTAAAAAGTGAAAGCTCTGGAGTGACAGAACTAGTATGAGAGTGGATTTCCTCTATATTTTCATAGTGGTTCTGTTTCAATGAGACTTCAATCTGTCACGCCAGATTCCTGTTTCAGGCAATGTGAGAAATAGAAGAAATGTTAGCTCGCCTGCTCACTTGCCTTATGCAGATGCAATGGCAGAAAGGCATTTCCTAGGCATTGTATTGCTGCCATCCAAGATTTAGAAAAATCTGAATAAACTACTACAGTTCTCTCAGTAAGATTATTTGGGGTCAGATGGCAGTAAATTTTTTCTGATTTTTTTCGTGTTGCTGAAATCTTTTCATTCAGCTGTTTCACTTTTTCAAGTTCTCCTTGGCAGCTGTGAGGTCTTTGAATTTTCCAGTTCTAGAGATTCCTGCATCAGGTTCATGAGATTATAAGATAAACATTTAGTAATTCAAGGGCTGGTAGAAGTTAGAGTGTTTTCAAGTGCTTAATTATGTTGAAAAAAACCCCAAACAGCTGACGTTACATATAACCTGCTAAACAAAGCCAACACGTACATCTGAATTTGGGGAATTCTGTTTCACTGCTATCTTTTTTATTATTAATTATATTAAGATCATAAACTGTGTAGATGGATCAAACAGCAAGAGGCTTGCAAACAATCCTTTACTTGCATTTTAAATTCACCTATTTGTTTTCATAGACATACCTGTATCCCTTCTTGATGCAGCACTTTCCATTGGTCAGCAATTTTCACACAGAAAACCAGACTATATGCAAAAGACCACGATTAAAGAATGCGAGGTAACACCATTATTAAGATTTTATTCACCACTGAAAATATTCTCAGATCTGGTGAAACAGGCTTGCTTAATGCCACCATCAGATGGGTAAGTTTGTCTTCCCTGAGAAACACAGACAGGTAACTCTGGTGGGTCCACTTCTAATGATGTACAGGGGAACTTTGCCACCTATACATCAGAAGATGGCAAAGCTGAGGTCAATAAAGTGAAGGTTTCTACCTGGCCTAAGAAGATTACCTGGAAAGTTATCTGTGTGACTTTTCTTTCCCCGATAGGAAATTGCACCCTCTAGAAGTTATCACAAAGCTCCATAAAGCCTGTAGTTGTTTTAGACTTTCCAAAATTGCCTTTTTTTCTGGAAAAATGAGAAGTCTGAGAAGCATCATAAGTCTCCAAAGACTTGCCAGCCAGAAAGCTCTTGGCAGCTTTTCTACTTTTTCACCGATCCTAAAGCAAATACTTGTAGTGTATGAGGATCCCTATTGACTAGTGATCATGCTAATTTTGTTGATTGCCAATTAAGTTCAATAGTAAAATTATTTGGATAACAGAAGTCATAAGACTATATTGATTGCAATGTGCTGATACTGGCTAAAATAAAAACTTCACTAGTCATACATCACCATCACTCTCATAAATAAAGGGATGCTAATGCTGGGTGTAATGCCAAGAGCAAGACATACTAACAGATCAAGGGAGCTGAAAATATCATAATTTGTTCAATGAATGCAGAAAAGATGAAATTGCTCATTATATTTCCACCAAAATTACAGAGATGCATTTTAGTGGTTATTTTGCCCTTTAATACTCCCATGATGCAAGTTAGATTTATCCTCCTAAATGAAAGCAAGAGTGGGTAGACAAAGATGAACATTCATCGTGGTTTGTATAAAAATCACATCAGAAGCATGGGAAATTGAGATCTTCTGGAATGTAAATATTTGCTTAATGGTGGCCTTGCCTGTGAATCACAGGGAGATATTTTTTACAGTTAAATAATAGCCAAATTTCATATTACATTTTTCTATCTGGTTGCTGTTGAATAGATAATGTGTGAGAGAACTATACAGAGAAGACAGACATTCTTGCACGTTCAGATGTACATATATTTTTGCAAGATCTGCTTCTCAGTCACTTTTTCCACATTGAAGACATATTAAAAATCCTCATTCAAGAAACACCACAACACCCTCATGAAATCCTTTCTGATCCACTGAAAAGACATCTGGCAAAAGAGTAAGGACAGCTAATGTTCCTCTTACTAATGATTATTTTATATTTCACATCAAATACGTTCAGTTAAGAATTAATGACAGACTCTTTGAAACAGATACACTTTGGGGAAGTTACCGTAATACTAAATAATGCTAAAAATTGAAGTGCTTATCATATGTAAGTGCTGAATATGATAAGTTTATTTAATATGGAATCATTCTAGGAAAAAAACGTAGAATGGATAATGCAAAAAAATTAACATGAGTTTTACTGAACTTCCTTTCGTGTTTTGGAGGTGATTTTTTTTTTTTCGATGGACACATTTCACAAAAGTTTAAAGTTGTTTCAGTTTGAAACAACAAAACTGAACAGCAAAAGTGTTCCCATTTAAACTGAAATAACTTTATGTTTTTGTGAAAAACAATGCAAATAAAATATAATTGGATTCCAGGCAAAATCGCCTCTCTGCTTTCTCTCTCTTGGATTTATTCAGAAGTACCAATGAACCAAAACCACACAGTGTTCAGATGGTGCAGGATTCTTGGATGGTAAAGAAATAACAATTATTAAAGGGTTTTTGAAAGTATCAGAGAAAACCACAATGGGAACCTAAGCATGGAAACCAAAGCCAAAGAAAAGCAAACGGAAGTATAACACAGATGTTTAAGAGTGAGATTGATTTCTGCTGGAATCAGCTACAGAGGAAAGTGGTAGATTCGAGGATGCAAACCTTTCAGGTGCACACTTCAGCCAAATGGAGCCACTGGGCTCCAGATAGAAGTAGCTGGAATAAATTTTATGGCCTATGATATACAAGAGATCTGACCGTGTGACCTAATATTCTCCTTCTGTCCTCAAGATCTATTCAAAATGAGCTTTAGCGACACCCACCAGAGAATATGAATCTCAAATATTAGGACAAAACTTCATATTTTTTTGTATGATTTTTAATGGATTATTCTTGTGAGAAAATCTAGGGAAAACTCTAATGAGTACTGCTAGAGAAAGCAGTACTCATTCAAACTGTATAAATAACTCTCTTGCTGAGACTGAAACAATGACTCTGTGTATACTATTGGCAGTGCAAACCCAATCCAATCTTTCTGAAAGAACAAACTATTCCTGCAATGTTTGCCAGCTGAAGTGTTTGCTTTGTGCATAATACAAAATGTATCTTTGGTTCATCTTCTTCACGAACAGCCTTTCTGTTTATAGCAACTGTTAACTTACTATAATAGCAGGGACTGTGGACAATATTGCATTGTTTTACATAGCTTGATGTTATCAGGCAGAACCAGACATCACTGGCAAAGCAATAACAACTAGCATGGAAGTTCACTTTAAAAAAAAAAAAAAAAGAAAAAGAAGGTATATAAATGTGCGGTTAAGGAACACAAGAATAATTGCTATTTTTTACTGAAACAAAAGTATCTGCTTTGTCCTTTGTTCATTTTGCTGATTTTACACCCACTATATTATCTATCATTCCTGTAACAGTTAGGACTCAGTTCCTTGTATGACCTGGGGTCTTGTTTTGCTTAATACCAGACAAACAGAGAAACTGTGTGGTATCCTGGAAAGGGGAGGGAAAGAGAAGTAAAAATATTTTGCCAGTCATGGTGAGATCAGCTGTGCGACTTGCCATGAAGTAAAAGCTAGGTCCTATGTTTTGTGGTCCTGCAACGCCTTCTTCACAAAGCAGTCTAGGGCATGTTATCATGATTTTTTTTGCCGTTTTTAAGAGTCTCCAGCGGTAGAATTGCACAGCAACAGAACCGGCAGATTGGACAGCTGTTGCTTCTGCAAAAGTGGAACAGAGACCTCAATCAGGGGCAGAGCAGGTTTGGTTCCTCTGTGGATCATGTATAATGAAGACATGTAGTGTATGAAGTTAGCATCTTCACAGCTCATAAAAATTGCTGACCAAGGATGCAACACGTTTTTGTGTATTTCCTTTCTGCTTTCCCCTTTATACAAATTAAAACTCTATTCCACCGGATTTGCTCAGGTTTGCAGATTTGAATCAACCAGTTCCCAGTCCAAAATTTCTTTCATAATGTGGAGGCCCTTTTTTATTACTATGAAATGTTCCTTCCCATACATGAGAGAACTGGCTTTCTCATGAATTCAGTTTTGCCAAAATAGACAACTTTATTTCAATTGTACAATGCAGCCAAACAAGTGCTTTCAAATAGTTCTGCTTGCCATGCAATCCATTACTGAATCTGGCTATCTCTTCATCAGGATCTTTGCTTGTGTGGTAATTCATTTTCCAGGTGTACCGGTGCTGTGAGACCAAGAAAGCATCTCGCTTTGTGTGGGGATATGATTTTCTGCTGCGAGGATAAGAAGACCAAGAGGTAAATGCAGTGGGGAACAGCAAGTTATTTCAGTAAGCACCAGAGGAAGACATTCCTTTAATCCATACCCAAAATAATTTCTAAAATATTGCAAATGTCTCCTGTGTAATGGCAGGAAACCAATAAACAACAAATAGTAAAAAAAACATGGTGTCTTTATATTGGACAGTCCCTTCCACCAGTAGCCTTCAGACCTAAGTTATTCTCAGTTTGCTCACAGTCAAATGGCTTTGAAACCAGCCTCAGTAAACTTCATTTTCGTCTGATTACTGGCATTTCACAGTGAAGAAGGTCAAACACTGGAACAGGTGAACACAGGAACTGTGAGATCTCAGTCCACGTAAATACTCAAAACATGACTGGACACAACCCTAAGGAATCTTTTCCATCTTCAAAGTTGGCCTTGCTTTGATAAGGGGTGGGATGACCATCAGAGATCCCTTCCAGCCTCAATTCAGCATCAGCCTCAAAGAAAGAGAGTTAATTCTTTTGTGCCTTGGTTTGAACCTGTTGCACTGCCTGTTTAGATGATGGTTAGGCATTTTTTGTTAAAGCTGATGGTCACGTTTTTCTGAAATGGATGTCCTTGTTTATGGTCTTGTCGAATATTGCTCATTAATATTATGCATGCTGTTTAAGGTCTTTAACATATTTTTTATTGCTATTTACCACAGTGAGCTGGGCTCAAAGTCCAGTTAATTTGGTAGAACTCCAAGCAACACGAGCTATTTGCCCTCTAACATCACTATTTTTGTCCTTTTTGTCCACATTTGCCAAAAAACCTTGCTATTAGGTGATCTTTAAGATACTTTCCAATCCAAGTCTTTCTATGATTGTATGATTTAAACATGGTTTCATATCTTGGCCTTTTAAATTCCTGATGCACAACAAGACTTTCCTCCCTACAGTAACTAAGCAGTGTCATTCCGACACAGTCTACCAATACACATGCAGTTTTTACTCCCTCCTAAGGAAACAGAGTGAAGGCTATACCCCATACATCTTAGATGTTGAGAATGTCAGCTTGCAGAAAGGTTGCCCATTTTGTTTGCTTAAAGGGAAGAATGTGAGTGGTAGGAGGGGCTGAAATAGAAAGTCAGGAGCACTATGTGTCCCCCTGCCAT
>WEIV01030802.1:16032-38492 GCA_013390005.1 Calyptomena viridis
TGAGAAGACGTATCCAACCAAGCCGGTGGGTTTTATGACTGCTAATGGACTAACAGATCATAAACTTCATTTTGTGAAGTGAGAAGCTGATGGCTGTCTGTCTCCATGTCTTCCCAGCATCTTTCCATTGAGACCAAATAAAAGTCCTTCCATGCATTGGTACAAGCAATCTTGAGGCTTTCTCATAAGCACAGAAGCAATTTGCTGAATTCCACAGAATGGCCTTTTGCACAGGGTCTGCACAGTTCTTGCAACTTAAAGAACTTTAGCAAGATACTCACCTTTATTCTTCAGCCATAAGATGAGAGAATGAAAGATAATTTGTGATAGTTAGCCAAGGTTATTTGGCTGAACTACTCAATCCTTTATAGATCACTTAATAGCGATGAGGGTACAATATTTTAGATAGAGTATCAAATTAATGTCTCCAAGTTCTCACCTTGAACACCATTCATTTCTCAGTGCACACAGCAAAATGATTTACAATGAGTTCTAAACAGTAAAAAATGCATATACTAGTATCAAATTATTGTATATCTTAGACAGATATTCAGTTTGCAGGTTTATGAGGCGAGATTATTTCTCTAGATGCATACATAACCATCTATTACAGCCACCTGGAACACATCTGTTTCTGATGGATGGCAGATGCACAGTTTTTCACTTGGCCCCTTTTTCTGTCCTCTATAATCTCTCTGAGACCTTTTTCGTATAAAGATCAGATGATTTCTCAGGTGTTCCTTATGCTCTTTAGATGGTGGGAAAGTGAAAAAGAAGTATTTGGACAGAAATTATCATGGCTCTTACTTGACAGTTTTTTGGTTGCTATATTCAGTTTAGTTCATATTTTCACTCAGCCAAGCAAATCAACTAGAGGAAAAAAAAAAAGGAAGAAAAAAAAGTCAGGAGAACTGCTATTAGAGCAGTCAGGCTATTTCAATAACATGGAAATCGCAATATAGATTTGTTTTGCTTTGCTGTCCTTGGGTTTATTTTTAAAGGTTGTTTTGGAATAGTGTTCTTAAAATAATGAGATTTTTCTCAGCTTCTGTTAACAACTAAGCATGGAATCATAAAATCATAGAAGATTTTGGGTAGGAAGGGACCTTAAAGATCATCTAGTTCCAACTCCCTGTCATGGGCAGGGACACTTCCACATTAACCATATTGCTTTCTTTTGTTTGGTCATTCATTGGTTATTTTGTGCTTCTGTGGATCAAACTCATTTTATCTCAGCTTTTAGCCCTGAAATCAAAGAATACCACCTAGATACAAAAGTGTCTTGATTCATTTTTGCAGGTCAAATCACTTAATTTCCAGGTGGCATTGATATTGTGAGAATGTAATGACTCAGCAAAAAAATTAGAGGGCACTCCATGACATGGTCATCTTTGGGCTGAAAAAAGAGAACCACTGTGTCATAGAATTTAAACAATGGGAAACTTTACTACAATGTAAGATAGCAAAATACTGGAAGACAACTCTATCAATTGCTATTAAAAATAATATCGATGCAGCACAGGAATTCACTAAATAGCTGAAAGTCGTCTGAATGCTTCTTTAATTTTTAGTCCTTTTTAACAGATACTCCAACTTTCATGATTGTCCTATAGTATTGATACACAACCTTAAACTGAGTGGCTGTTTACCTGATTCAGAGTTTCTTGCACAGTTAGGATTTGCTGCGCTGTACTGATGATGACATTCCTGGCCATAGGAGGAACTTTGTAGGGTATTTCCAATGATATCTTAAAAAACTCCTGTCTTATACTTACATTGACTTTAGTTAACAGAATAACATCTCATCTTACTCTGTCCTATTTTATAACATGGGATATACATAGGCAGTGCCCTTTTTTGGCCTGGCTGAAAGGCATCTGCTGCCTAGGGCTACAATTTTACAGTCACTATGCATCTGAATTTGATCCTGAAGGCTAATTTTCCTAGCAAGGCACAAAGAGAAGTGAGAGCAGTACTAAAATCTCCCCTCTGCATTCATTTACACAGGATTAAATATGTTTCTTATTATTCCAGATAATTTCCTTTATAAAAACTTGTCTAAAAAGAAATTACTAGGTCATCAGAGAAATGGAGGCCTGTGCTATCTGAATAAACATGGATTTAAGTGGTACACACAGGAAAGGAGTAACCCCAGCACTACTTGCCCAGAAAAAGAGTCTGATTTGACTGTTTTCATACTTAAACAAGATTCTGGGTTATAAATAAGTAATTCTGTTAAAAACACTAGCAACTGAAAGCAAAGCAAACCATAAAGAATGGTGGGGATGAGAGGAATAGGCTGCAATTAGAAAACAACAGAATGTTACTGTATACCTCAGTGCGCTCATATTTTGGGTAATGTGTGGTTGTCTCCACTCACCTTTTCCTCTAGGAAAGAAAATAGCAAAATTAGAGAATAGACATGGAGGTGGGAAAGGTTGATCAAAAGTGTCAGGATATGGTGTGATCCCTCTCTTAGCCTGGAGAAAAGATGACCAAAACCTAGGATAACTCACAGTCTCTCTCTATGTTAGGACTGATGGTTGTCTTAAAAAGCTGATAGGAGTCAAACTAAAAACAGTCAAGATAAGCATTTTTCCTGCAAGGAACAGTTAAACTATTAAATTCTTTAGTGTGATATGGGCTTTAAAATCTCACTCTAGTTTAGAAAGGCATTAGGGAAATTCATGTAAGGAAAGTCTTCTGAAGACCCCTATCTCCAGGATTGTCTGAGCTATAGATCACCAGATGCTGAGGGAATTTTCTGGCTCTTTGCATTCACACAGCTTCCTGTATGTCTGGTTTGCTCTCACCCAGAACAACCATTTTTATGTGTGGAAAATTCCCCTGAAAAGCAAATCAAAGCAATTTGTTACAGAAAGCCAAATGGCCCAACCCTTGCCAATGGGGTTATAAGAACAGCTAAAACTCAAAGTTTAGCAGAAGATAAAAAGTGTTATGATGAACTTCCTCTGGCTATCAATAAGGCAAACTCTTTCACAGAAGACCATCTATGGTGTTTGATAAACCCACGGCAAAACATTTGTTTACTGTTATCCTTGCACATTCAAGGATTTTCTGCAGATTGAGGTTCAGCTGCATCCTGCAGCTCAAATGTCTCTGAAGCAGAGCATGCCAGTAGATGTGAAAGGGACATGCACTATTGCATGTGCTTCCTCTCTTTTGGCTCTCTTTCTCTCATCATCTGCCTTCAGCTGATGCTGACCCCCTTCAGCTGTCAGGCTTTTGCCCTGTCTGAACAGTGCTGCCATGAGGGAAATTACTTACAAAAGCATGGTCATTTTAATGAAAGGATGAATATTACAGTTGATGTCATAGGATGACTGAAACAGTAGCTGGACTTCAACCCATGGCATGCACTTTCTGCTTGGGCATGAAGCATCTCAGATCTTATGCCAATTCTTCTTGTCTGCTGCTTTTTCAGATGTGAAGACATCATGGCAGGAGACTCAGCTGCAGAGTACTGACCACCCTCTTGCCTTTCATTTCACAAGCCTTTGAGGATATTTGTATCCAGTCAAGGCTGCTATTATGATAAAATAAGACATCACATTTATGTATCGAATGAAACATAAATAGTTTGTAATGGAACATATGAAAAATCTCCCATCAAAACTATTTATATTCTCTCATTCATGCCTAAGTCACAGTGATTCCTATCTTCTTTAATTTTATGTCTGATCTGGGAAGTTTTTAAGTATTTGTGTTTAAGGATTTTCAACTTTTTGGTTGTATTTGTTCCTTAAAGATTTGTTACTCTTTATTGTACCATCATCTTGGTTGGTCACAGAATCACAGAATCAGAGAATCACAGAATTAGCTAGGTTGGAAAAGACCTTTGAGATCATCAAGTCCAACCTATGACCCAACACCACCTTATCAACTAAACCATGGCACCAAGTGCCACATCAAGTCTTTTTTTAAACACCTCCAGCAATGGTGACTTCTCCACCTCCCTGGGCAGCCCATTCCAATTGCCAATCACACTTTCTGTGAAGAATTTTTCCTAATGTCTAGCCTGACCTTCTCCTGATGCAGCTTAAGGCTGTACCCTCTCATTCTGTCATATAATTACTAATTACCTTCTGAGTATATTTTAAGTCAGTTGGTTTCTGGTGAAACAAACCCCTTGTGGGAGCTCTAAATGTACCTTCAGCTGAGGGACAAGACCTCACAAAAAAAGTCCATCTGTCTTTTGTCTTCCTCCTCTCTCTATTCTGTTTGCTCGCATTTTCTCCTCTCTTCTCATGCAGTAGTTCTCTCTTATCTGGCAGCCTTATAGGGAGCATAATATTTATTCTAGGAGGCACAGTGGTGGTGGGAATTGAGGAGGGTTGAAGGCTGTGCCTTGAACCGGACCATGCTGGGTGTGCGAGGCAGTGGCTGGCAGCCTGCACACTCGAAACTTTTTTCATTCCCAGTAAAATGGTAAACCACACTGAGCTTGGGCAGGAGGAAAATATTACTGCATTTTCCTTCCAGAGGTAGCCAAAGCAAGCCAGGAATCAAGCTATAAGGAGCTGGGGTGGTAT
Source organism: Calyptomena viridis (assembly GCA_013390005.1). Classification (NCBI taxonomy): domain Eukaryota; kingdom Metazoa; phylum Chordata; class Aves; order Passeriformes; family Eurylaimidae; genus Calyptomena; species Calyptomena viridis. The sequence goes on from WEIV01030802.1 coordinate 20,586, forward strand.
GGAGGAGAAAGAAATTTTTCTCTTTAATATTTTGAGCAGAGCTGACAGTGGCTGAAGAAGGAGTTCAGGGCTGATGTAGCAGCCAGTGGGAGGCTAAGCTGGAATGTAGGAATTGGCAGAGTTAGGCTGGGTGGTCTTACAATTGGTTTTGCTGGAGCTTGAGTAGCAAAATTGGTCTTTAAGGGGATGGAACAATCAGGGTCTGGAGCAGAACAGGCCATGCGGTATACATGTATTTGATAAGAGGGAAGCCCTCAAGTAGATCACACTCTCCAGAAAGAAGGGGGCACAGAGGACATAGCTTTGAGAATTGCTACATTGAGTGTGTTTTGCCTGTTTATCCTCTCCTGAAAAGATAGATGAAGGCAATTCCTTCCTTTTATTGTACCTTTTAGATTCATGTGGAAATACAAATGATACATTACTGCTGCATGTAAGTTAAAAGGCAAAACAAAGGAAAAACAGATGGAAAGGCAAGATGGTTTTTCTTGGTCCTGCAGTCCTCAGGAACATTTATTTGACTAGCTTGAGACATGGGCCTAGAAAATTGTCTGAGTGTTTATATCGAAGGGAGAAAAGACAGATTTGCAGGGCTGAGTATTATGCTGAGCAATATACAAATGCATTAAAAAGTATTGAACCCAGCCTTGGATTGCTTTATTTGCAGTGGATATTTCATGTTTTTCTTTCACTGTTAAGTGACTAGAAACAATTTGGGGTCCTTTATTTTTGGATGACTGCTTGACAATTTTTGGGTGAGTCTTACAGGGTTTTTTTCTCAGAAGAGAGGCATGTTGCTTTGAAATAAAACCTCATTTTCTCGTACCTGTGAGAATGTAAGACAGAGACACAACCTTCAGCAGGTTCAATAAGGGACAGGGTAACATAAAGAGACAATGAGGAACTAGACAAATGTGCACCCTCTAACATCCATAATGCCATGTCTGTGAGTGCCGGGTGAGTACCAGAGGAATGAGCCAGAGAAAGCAGCCAGGCCTGGTGCCCTCCCTGAATTCCCTTCAACTGCTGCTGGCAGAGGTCAGCTATAGCAAACATGGGCTGAACATATAGGAACTTCTGCACTGAACTTTTAGAGATTTTAAACTGCTAAGCTGTACTATGTCAAAGACTTGAAAACTGAAGAGTATTGAAGTGTTGATTACTCCTGAAAACCATGATCAGTGCAAATCTGAAGCTGAACACAGAGGATCTGCAATTGAGTTGTCCATCCATCTCTATGAGTTAACTAGAATGAAGCTGCCATTTGTCCTCTTTTGTCCTGTTGCCTCACCTCTTTGTGGTTTATGGTGAGGAGAGTGTGGTCTCCAAAGCTGGAGTTGTAGGTGGCCAATATGCCTTTGAGTTTTGTTTTTCTGCTTTGATAACACTCCTTGAATTCACAACAGCATCTGAATTCAACTCTTCTTTTGTTATCTCATAAGTATTATTAGACAGTATTAGAGAATATTTTTAAATTGAGGCAAGCCTGTTTCTCTAGTATATAGAGAAATAGAGAGTACAGAAGAAGTAACACTTTCACTCCTGGCTGGTGGTGTTTTGTTATTGTTGTTTGATTTGGGGTTCTGGGGGATTTTTTTTATTTTATTTACAAAATTTCATCAAGATATTGCAAGAAAAAGAAAAAGGAACAAGGTTAAGATTCACATGAAAATAAAAAACTTGGTAAGTAACATGTTTGTATGCTTTTCAATGGGAAAAAAATCAGCTGATGATTCCAGTGCCTTACATTTTACACATCCTTTTGTACATAAATTAGTTTATATCTCCTACACATACAAGTGCTTCAGAGGTCCTCCACTGAGATATCTACATCCTATGCCTCTTATTCAGCTGGATGAAGTATTTGCTGTTGGTTTTGTCACTTTGCTTGTTTTCTTGCCCCTTTGTTTGTCTTCTCCTCTTCTTGACCACTTTTCATAAACACCCATGCAGCAATGTGCAGTCACAGCCAAACTGCTACTGCCCATCAGTTTTTAAACATGTGAGTGTCAAGGAGGGAAAGTGGTATACAGTAGGGATACCCAACTGAACTGGAGACAGACTGTAAGTATAGGATGGTCCTGAACAATAATTTTGATAGAAAATCCAGCGTATGCTAACCCTATCAGAGTATTACACCAATGTAAGCACAAGTTTTTTAGGATCCAATCTGGCATTATATTGGGTCATTTCAACATAACAAGATGTCTCATAGCTGTCCCAGGCAAGAATGCACTATGGAGCTGTAGCCACAGAAATGAGAGCAATACCTTGCAAAGTCTATCAGCTTTATTTTGCTGCTAAAAAACTCTATTGATGCTTTTCCAAAGGAAGTGAAAGAACAAAACAAAGCCAATTGACTCAACATTATGCAAGAAAAATTTGAGAACATGTCAGCAGTAACATTGCTTACTAAAAAAAAAAAGAGCATTTTAAGCACATGTAGCTACTGTAGATATGAAAACGCTAAGTAAAATTTCAATAAATTCTAACATTATGAAGGCTTTTAAGTAAGACAAGCATGGCACAAACTTTTCATTGGAATTAAAGTGTCTATCATATGAACTTTGAGGTACTAAATAGATAAAGAGAAACAGATTTTATGTAACTCAGTCATATTTCCCAAATGGGAATATATAGTTGAATATATCCTCAGGAGATTATTTCTCTGTGACTGCTGTATTTCTAAATTCCCTTAGACCATTGGTATACACAAGTAATATCTCACTTTTCTATTTGCACAGGATGATTTCTTTGGCTGCCACTGGTCTCACTGACATCAACATTTGCTATTTGTTAGTTTGTCAGTCAGTCTGTTTATAAAAGATGGACTTGATTACAACTCCGGCAGAGAGCTTTATTGAAGCAAATTCTTCCAGATACAGTTGTGGTGAAACCACATATTAGAAAGTGCTCTGTGAAAGCTAATAATTTTTCCTTTCCTTTCCCCTTCATTTCCTTCCCCTTCCCCTTCCCCTTCCCCTTCCCCTTCCCCTTCCCTTTCCCTTTCCCNACCTTTCCTTCTCCCTTCTCTTCTTCCCTCTCCCTTGCCCTGCCCTCCCCTCTCCTCCCCTCTCCCCTCTCCTCTCTCCTTTTCTTTCCCCTCTCCTTTCCCCTTTCCTTTCCCCTTTTTTTCTCATTTTTCCTTTCCCTTTCCTGTTTCCCCTCCCCTTCCTTTTCCTTCCCTCTCCTTCCCTCTCCTCCCCTCCCTTTCCCTTCCCTTCTCCTTTCCCTTTCCCTTTCCCTTCCCTTTTCTTGAGTTTGGGCACAGAATTAACAGATGTCATAGAGCAGGGCAGGAAGTTTTATCTCTGAAACTTGAGACACCTAATATTTTTCCCCAAAGGTACGTATGTCAAGCACATGTTGGTGTGTCACAGGTCCAGATATTAACAGGAAAATCCCAAAATGTGATGTGACCCCTTGCAACATTCAAGACACAAGGAAAAAACCCACCCTGTAATACCACAGCAATTCATATTGTTGGCATGAAGACCTGACACCAGGTGTTCATAGAAAGTCATGAGACAGATTGCCAACTGCAAATAGAAGTGCATTAAACTCAGTAGTGTGCAGTTTCAATGCCCTAGATTTTTTTAAATATTACCAGAGGCAATTTTGTTTTCAGTTTTGGGTTAACACACAACTGAAGCTCAGTGATGCTCAGCCAAAACCCACAAGTCTTGCCTAGTTTTGAATCAAATTTCTAAAAAACCACACTGTTTATCATGGTTTCTACATGAAGTCATAATTAACCCCAGGTTTGCTCAAACCTTTGTCCAAGTTAACTAAAAATTCTGGAAACTGTGGGGAACCTGGCTGAAACATTGGGTAAGTATGAAAACATGAAGTGGTATTTGAGTTCAGTCTGATTCTAGGTTTTGCTGAAAAGTTTCAAATAACTGTAGCTGCTATCTGGTTATTTTATCCCAGAGAGTAGGTATTAATAGAAATTAATTTAACTTCTGAACTCCAGAAATCTGTAAGGGTTCAGTGTTATTCAGGACTCCATATTTACAAGGAATGCACTCCAATGTTTTTTCTCTAAAGAATTTCTATTTAGAAAATAATCTTTTTATGCAACCCAATGATTTTCCTAAATAGAAAATCAAAAGTCTGGGGGGTGCAGAGGTGATGTTAGTTTTTCTGGAGCTTACTGCTGCACAAAAGGTAGTACCCACTCTTAAATAGTTTCATGTAAATACAATTATTTCTGTCCTCTGATTTACTATCCAAATCATTCTTCTGGGGATTTAGTAGGAAACTTTCACTCACATATTTGGAGCCACCCAAAAGGAAAAAAGAGAGATAGGGAGACAGTAGGGCAGAAGGACAGAGAGACGAAGTGACAGAGAGAAAAAAAATCTGTTAAGGTCTTTGTTTGAAAATCATGATTAAATTTCTATGGCAGAAAATATTACTGGAAAATGTGTTGCTTCAGCAAATAATTCTAGAGTGAAATCCTGACCTCAGTGGGATCTCTGGAAGTTTAGTTTGTATATACTCTACATAAGTTTCATTGGAAGCAGGGTTTCATGGTGGATCTCAATACAGGGGATGTTTATTTTCAGATTACTTTGTTTTCTACAACACATTGCAGTTCCTGAACCGTGTCAGGATGTCCCACATTGGTAAATGATTAGCATTTAAGGTGCTAAATGCTAAAGGGGGTAAATGTTTGGCATTTAAGTTCAGGACATTTCAAATATATTATCATATCGTTAACTCCCACACATGAATGTGTAGCTTAATAAATTTAGAGACCAGTAATTTCAAGTTATTAAATGGAATTTTTCCAGAAAATTTTGCTTGGGGAAAAAGGATACAAACCTCAACATTTATGCACTTGTAATGCATTGCTTCTGTTACAGAGAGTTATGGAAAAGATGCAAGGGCTAAGAACAGCATCTAGCCTAAATCAACATTATTGTTGATCATTATATTGTCCTAGATATTTATTGTCAGTTAAGTATGACAAATACTGGAGGTAGAATATTCAGTTTCAATTTAAATTTGAAACTGATAATTTTAGCACCAAGTGTGCTATATAGTCACAACCCTATCACTTTAAAACAATTTTAGTATTAAGTACAGATGGAGAGCATATATATATGAATTTAATAATAACCACAAAAATCTATGCCTTAATTAATTAAAAGTCAACTGCTATGTAACAATTTTGCACTAGCTTAACCCTGGTTTAGTAAAACATATTCTCTAAATAGGAATTAAATGACTGCCAAGAGTTTCACTATTTGCATCATTAACTCTGACCCTTTGTTTGCAAGACTGTCTCTCCCAAAAGTAATTCATTTCAGTTATCATATCACACCAGAACTTCACACACAGTGCCAGGCTTCCAGTGACTTCTCCCCATATGGCAACTTCCTCAGCTACATTATGTACAGTTACTGTTCAGCAGTCTCAGGGAGGCACGTCTTTTGCATAACCAGCTTCACTAATAAGCTGATCACCAATCTATTTCTGGAAGCAAAATAATGATTCTTTGTTAGTGATGTGAATATGTAATATGAAATACGAAAGTAGTTTAAAGTAGAAAAACTATTTTACCTTTAGGAATTCCTCTCAGGATTTGATTCAAACAGCTAGCACTTCTCAGGTTTCCATTTCCAAGAGTGGAGAGAAGGGGACTGCATGTATAAAGTTCAGAGACTTCAAACAATTTGTGCATTCACAGATTTCTTTCCGTAGACACTCTTTTCTCAATATGTGCCTCTTCCTTCCAGTGTATGTTAGATATTGAACTCTAGCTCCATAAATAGTGCTGTAACCCCCATCTTTATTTGTTTGCATAATTGGGCAGGTCGGTAGTTTAAAGCAGGAGGAATACTGAGAAAGCCTTCCTTTTTCATACTGACAGACTCTTTGTGCTCACAGTCTATGGACTGGAAATCTCCACTTAAGGTGATTCGGCACTGCTCAGCAGTGGTTTCCCTGAGGGAGTGTATGAAAAAACTGGTCCAGGGAAATTAAATTCCTCTTTTCTCTTCAACTACAGAAGATGGTACATATAACTTACACTTCAGATGATGATGGATTTACACTAAAGGAGCAGGCAAGCAATAATCCTCAGCATGAGGCATGTGGAAAATCCTTAACAAGAAGAAGTAACCTAAAGCACTCACATAAAATACATTCGCTTCACAGGCCACAAGATCAGAGTACTGCTGCACAAAAGGTAGTACCCACTGGAGCCCAAAATGTTTTAATATGTAGGGTTATCACACCAAGGAAGCCAGCTCTTAATCATTTATGTAACTGGATATTCAAAATGTATAGATGGGTACATTATAGAAGGTTTTCAACTAGTCTATCTCACATCTCCACATTTTCATAGGGCATATGAACATACAAACATTCACATCTTCATGGTGCAAACACATTTATAGAATCATAGAAACATAGAATGATATGGGTTGGAAGGGACCTTCAGGAAAACCTTGTTCCCCCATGGGCAGGAACACCTTCCACTAGACCGGTTTCTCAAAGCTACATCCAGCCATGCCTTGAACATTTCCAGGGATGAGGCATCCACAACTTCTCTGGGCAATCTGTTCTCACCGACCTCACAGTAAAGAACTTCTTCCTTATATCTAAAGTAAACCTGCCCTCTTTCAGTTTAAAGCCATTCCTCCCTGTCCTGTAATACATGCCTTTGTAAATCCATCTTTCTTGTAGCCCCCTTCAGGTACTGACAGCTGCTCTAAGGTCTTTCCTAGCCTTTTCTTCTCCAGGCTGAACAACCTCAACTCTCTCAGACTTTATTCATTGGCAACATGTTCCAACACTCTGATCATCTTTTTTGCTCTCCTCTGGACCTCCCTGAGCAGGTCCATGTGTTTCTTACATCAGAGGCCCCAGTGCTGAACACATTACTGAAGGTGGGGTCTCATGTGAGCAGAGCAGAGCACAGCAGAGGGAAGATTCACATCCCTCACCTCGAATTTTATAAAGTTCTCATGGGCCCACCTCTAAAGACTCTCCAGGTTCCTCTGGATGTTATCCCTTCCCTCCAATAAGTCAACCTCACCACTCAGCCTGGTGTCATCTGCAAACTTGCTGAGGGCGCATTCAATCGCGCTGTCCATGTCACTGACAAGGATGTTAAATAGTACTAGTCCCAGTACAAATCCCTGAGGAATATCCCCTGTTGCTGATCTCTCCCTGGTCATCAAGCTGTGGACTGCAGCTCTTTGACTGTGATCATCCAGCCAATTCCTTATCCACTGAGTGATTGAAAATGTAGGATGCAGGCATCAATATCACAATTCTCACATGCTAAGTGAACACTCTACCATTTGAGTAATTCCCTCTATTTTCAGTGGACATGGCTATGTAGGCTGTAAGGCAGTGTCTTTTAAAACCAAATAAGTCAAGCCTGATGGTGAAACAAAGTGATAATAATAATAAAACCTCTAATAAAAATTCAAAATATTATATAGAGAAGAAAGGAAAATAGAAAAGTTTTAAAGTGAGCAGATAAAATAATGGCAGCTCCTTGAACTAGTGTCCTGTCTGGGAATGGCTTTTACCTTTGGTCAACTTACAGCACAGATCTGGGCCCTGGACAAACATTAGAAAGCCAAATAAAAATTTCTATTCCATCAGACAACAGAAGCTGGAGCTAAGGTTCACAGATGTCCTTTTGCACGTAAGTATAGAACTTGGCATTATACTTTCACCTCCTCACATGGATCATAGCTGTTGTAAATTATTAACACCATGCTCTTTAAAAATAACACTAGAAGAATGAAGTTTTTAATCACTTTTTTCCTTGCTTAAATGCTTTTGCTATGTTTGAAGGCTTATACAAAATACCTTGTTCTTGAGCACCATCTTTGAATTATTGGTTATGAACCCTCTCTACAGGAAGATGCCCTTTGTTTGAATGGTTGCAGATTATTCTGAGTTGGAAGGGACCCATAAGAATCACCAAGGCTAACTCTGAAGTGAATGGCCCATACAGGGATTGAATCCACAACCTTGCCATTACTAGCACCATGTTCTAACCAACTGAGCTAAGTCATCTCTACTGCGGTCGGCAAGAGTAACTGTGAAAAGGAAGAAGGGAGAAGAGTTGCCTGCCTCACACAAACAGTGTTTTCTCATCTGTAACTACTCCATTCCAGCTAACTGCCTTTTGTCTCTGCTTTTCCTCCAAGTCCCTAAAACGTACTTCATGTAAAACTTTCTAAATTACTTACTTCTGAAGTGTTACCTTAGAGAAGCAATTCACAGAATCACTCTACCTTAAAGAATCACATGATGACTTGGGTTGGGAGGCACTCAGACAGTCTCTAGTCCATCCTTCTAGTCCATGTAAGGTCAGCTGTAAGGGCAGGCATGGTCTCCCAGGGCTTTGTTCAATTGGATCTCCAACAATGAGGATGGCACAACCTTGCTGGCAATCTGTTCCAATGCAGATTTCTCCTTGCAATTAAACAAATTTTGTCTACACAGTGCACTGCTCACCAAACTCTGCAAAAACACTTAACAACACAAAACTGAGAGAACTGGGATCTTCAGCTTTGGTAACCTTGTAATCAGAAGGATGCTTTTCTGAACATGCCACATCTCCTCTTCTATGTTCACTGAAGTTTCTCCAAAAACAGGCCATCAAACTGGAGTGAAACATGAAAAGTCACGGAAATACCTTATATCACATAAATAGGACATATCAATTATACCATAGTCTTGGTCTCATTCTCATTCAAAGTTTCAAAATTTATTTAGCAGCTCATGATTTTTTGAGTAGCAGTGTCATATTCTTCATGTAAATCATATTCTTTCTCAAGACAGTCTTCTCCTAAATCTCTCATTAGTCGATACATTTATGCGGTTGCCGTTTTCCTAACAATTAACTTCCAACGTTAACTGACAAGTAAATTTGCCAAGTAGCCAATACTAGGGAAATTTTGCCTCAGAATGACCTGACCATCTAAAATTCTTTGTAAAGAGCTTAAAACAATATTCCAAGTTAGAGGTACTCTAATGTATTCCTTTAGTTCAAAACACGAGAGCACAAAAAAATGCAAACAGCCATAGGCTGCTGACTATATGGTCACATATATGAGGGACAAAAGCAGAAGTGCAGTGAGAGAGTTTTGACATTCACTGAAGACAGATCATCTGGCACGTGGAAGGAGTAAACAAGATTCCTTAGCAAACCCACCAAAGTGGTAGCAACCAAACTGAAGAATGAGGGACGCAGACTGCTTGAGCTATACTGCCAAAGCAATACAAATAAAAGCAGTTGTGCAGCTGGAATGCTCCCCAAGTATTGCATCCTGGCTCTCGAATGGAAATGGCTGCCAGCATTTGCTGGATGATGCTGTAGCCTTGCTTACAGCCTTCTTTTGTGCTCCTAAGGCTGAGAATTATAGACCCCCAGCTGCACAATTTAATGTTTTGTGTCGACACAGTTTATTTTATATTAAGATGGTCCCAAGTACCCAGTTTCCAGGTTTTCAGCTGCTTTAAACTAAGTTCTCCCTCCCTATTCCAGTCACTAGGTTGTCTTAAAGTTTCTGTGCCTGGCCTCAGGGAGATCCTCAGGGTAATTCATAGAAAAAGAGAACTGGGGTAATAACACCTGTACTATTTCCCTCCCTATTTAAGTTTGGTTCCCCACATCTGTCAGAAACAAGAATATTCCCCTCCATACAGAAATTTAACCATATCCCCTCATTACAGATAGAGATGATTTAAAACCAGTTCAAGGTTCAGTTAACCCTTCAGAAGGAAACGTATAACTCAGCAGGGAGTGGTAATAAAAATAATGATGCACAGTGAAGGGAAAGAGAACTCTTTTCCTGACCTGTGAGGTTCATTTCGTACCAGGAATTACTGAAAGTCTGCATAACATTTCACATTCAATTCTGTTTCCAGATGGAATTGGGAATAAACTTTGGATGAATTCGTACAAGACTGTTAAAAAAAGGACAGCTGAGCATGTGAAGGTGGGTAGAAACATCTCTCTAGTATTTAAGGTGCAATTTACAAATGGAATGGCTAAGGTTCAACTGTTTTATATATTTTTACACATCCAAAATGCACATTTGAATACAGTGGAAAATGTCAATGGACTTCAGTTATCTGAAGTGGTGTTTACTGCCAGCTGATGTGCTCCAGGTTGTGCAGTCTCATCTCTAGCTGCCACTCCAGAAAGACATAGGTCTCCCAGAGTTCCTGAGTGATATCTACCACTCCTACATGGATGTCTTTAATTTGGCTATCTCCAGAAAGCTAAAAACCCATACTTGCCACAAAAAATGCCCCACAGACAATGAGGGTTCATAAGGGTATGTGCATGCAGAAGCATCATCTATTATTTTAGATTTCACTTCAGGAAAATTTCGGTAAAATTAATGGGCATTTTTCTGATGACACAATTGGACATTTATTGTATGGAATGCATGCATCCACCTCTGCTACTTCAACATTCAGCATCTGATCTTTGCTTAGAAGTAGTTTGTGTGAATTCCTGTATGTTTTCAAACCCCAGGCTTCTAATGAAAGGCCATAGAATCAAAGAATGATTTGGGTTGGAAGGGACCTTCAAGATCATCTAGTTCTTCTACACAAGGCTGCTCTCAATCTATTCTCTGCCCAGCCTGTATTTCTGCAAGGAATTGCCCCAACCCAAGTGATGGACCTTGCACTTGATCTTTTTGAACTTCAGGAGGTTCACCATAGGCTCACCGCTGAAGCCTCTCCAGGTCCCTCTGGATGGCATCCCTGCCCTCCAGTGTGTGAACTGCATCACAGAGCTTGGTGTTGTCAGCAAACTTGCTGAGGGTGCACTCAGTCCCACTTTCCATGTCACCAACAAAGTGATGTCACAACATCACCTGTCCCAGTACTAACAACTGAGGCAAGCCACTCATCACCAATCTCCACTTGGACTTTGAGCCATTTACTGCAATACTTTGAGTGTGACCATCCAGTTAATTCCTTATCCACTGAGTAGTCCATTTGTAAAATTCATGACTCTCCAGTTTAGAGACAAGGATGTCTTGTGGGACAGCAACTTTCCATGTCAGAAAGTAATGCCGTTCATTTTTACTCTACCAACAAAATATTTTTCTCCATAATTATCACTAAATGATGACTAAATTACACAGACAAGTGAAGGGGACCCCTGGTTAGGCATTAATAGTGGATGAGTGCCAACTGTCAGATGTTTTTTAAATGTCCATAGGTGATTCTTATTTAAAAAAATTAAATATTTTAAAAATACACTGTAGGACATGCAAAGCCTGAACTGCAGATGGTGAAACTCAGACTAGTTTAATTGTCAACTCTAACCCCTCATTCTAATTTAATAGGGCAGCCGCATAATTAAATTGTGATTAATTTAATTTATTTGGGATTAAGATGCATGTATGTATTGGATATGAAATATATAAGCTTCTAATGACCAGCTGCTGCTTAACTTTATTGTCTTTCTTAGCATGAAACTCAAGTGAATTATATCCCAAGCTGAAAATATCTCATACTGAAATGGTCAAACACCAAAATGAACACTGGTTCTTTAGCCAGAGTTAAACTGATGTTAAGCAAACTAGAATGTTTGAATAGTGTTAAACTAGAATATATATCTCTCTCTCAAATGTATTCTCTAAACCAGAATTATTTATAATATGTTATGGTGGGAGGTAATGTAAAAGATGGACTGAGAAGCATGATTTGAATAACTAATACAATGAAATATCAAATTATCATTGTAGTCCTTCTCTCTGTAGACCAATTATCAGAGTCCACATGTGCACTGAACTGGAATTCCACTCTCCTCAAACGACTGAAGTAGTCTCACCCTATAGATCCAATCTCACATATGAGTACATGTACAGCTTTTCTCTCTTACATTTTTTTTTTTTAATTTGAGAAATACAAAAAATTCTTACCCATAGAGAAGATGTCAACAAGATGTGTCAGGGGTGGCATCACAGCTCTGCCCTCTTCTCAACCAGTGTTGAATCAACACCAGTTCAGTTGGTGTTGTGGTTATTTACTTGAGGTAGTACATTTTTGGTACTAGTACTTCTTTGATACCAGTTTGGGGGTTTACATTGCAAAGAAGTATGTATTCCCTAGACATCTATGCCTGTGTGGAAAATAAAGTGTTTGGAATTCAAGTTAATAGTCTATTTTTTTCCATGGGTTTAAAAAAATAAAGAGCTATTTTATATCCTTTGAAATGATTCATAGGAATCATGTCTCTCGTTATTTGAAAATATAACACAGCTCCAGGCTCATCTTGCCTATTCTGCAGCTTATCCTTGGTGGAATCTGCTAGGCATACTGCCAGATCATTGTGGTACACACACTTGAAAAAGTGTTACTTGTCATCCAAATTATTGGAATGTCAGGGGACCACCAACTGGTTGCAATGAAAAGCACTGAAGCTGAAGATTTCTGGGTAAGTCTGTTACATTTGGCTGCCCTTGTGGAAAAACACCCATGTTGCTGGTAATATCCAGCAATTTCATTTATACAAACAGCATTTCTCTGTCTAGATATCTATTTATTATTTTATGAATGAAAGTTACTGGATTTGGGGATTAAACTATCACCTTTGCTTTCACCATAAATAAGCAGAGACTTGTTTTCCTCACCTCTGAACACATCATGAGGCAGAGGCTGGAAATGCATCCCCAGCCTCCAATCAACAGTGTTTGCACATCAAGGATTGCTGTCTCAGAGAACTTGATGAAAACAACAGAAAATTCACTTAAACATTTTTTCCTTTACCAAAGGCTGCAAATAAACTTGCTATAAGCCCCACTCTTCATTTTTCCTACATAAGATGAATAATATTGGAAGAAGTTGACGGTTTATTTCAGGAAAACATGCTAAAAATTCTGTTCCTACACTTGGTAAATGGTAACTGTCTATGCTGTCTATTTGTAAAATCTCGAACTCGGGCAGAACAGATGACCTCCAATCAGTCAAGTACAGGTCATGACACAATAAATAGATCAACAAATTGAGAAACAAAGAAGCAATATTGGTCCATGCCAGTAGCCCTAACATAGCAGAAGCTCTGCTTTACAGCAGTTTTTTCCAAGACTACCCAGAAAAGGAATGTTTTAAGATAGCTTCCAGAGGAAAATAAATAACTTTTCCACATACTTATGGATTGTCCATTGAGTGTAAGGGAGCTGTCTAGCAGACAGCATAGAATTGTTCATTTCAAAATTGAACAAGGAGATGATGAAAGGGCAAGTGCTCAGGGCTGATTAGCAGCAAAAACAGGTAGGATGGAACTAAGCTGAGAAAATGCTTAGGACCTCTGTAGAAGAGGGAGACAGAGATGGCAGCAAGGTAAGGATTTGCACAGGAAGAACTCTGCACTGGGAAAATAGACATCTGATACAGCTGGATGATGATAGGCATTTGCTTAAGAAAGGTTCATTGAACTGACTGAGATATGATGATAAGTAATTGGGTTGGATACTTGGATAAGAGGCATCTCAAGAGATATAGGATGTATATTTTTAATATATATCTTATAATAAATAAACCATATTTATTTCGAAATGCCACATAGCTTGCAGCTCAGCTGGGAAGTAAACTTACAAGTATGTGCAAGTTTAAATCTAGGTCTAAAAATACTTAGACTTTTAATTCCCAGCAAAATTAAATTGCAATGTGTGTAACCAATAAATGAATACTTCAAAGTGATACCAGGAACCTGCTGGAAGTGGGAGCTAACAAACATCGGCACTGACTCAGAGAAAAGCGGGGATGTGCTACCTCATGATGAGATTTCAGGGAATAGACAGAGTTAATGTTTAATGCAAAGCAAAACTCACAAACAGGATTAACAGTATTGCAGCTAATGAGAATTTGGGACTACAATGATACTCAGCTAAGATTTTAAAGGAGAGAGCTTGGGCAGGGAAAGAGATTTGTAGGTCATCTGTATTGAGAGGATAATTGAATTTGTGCTCTGTTGACGAGATTAAACAGAGGTAAGATATAAAGATGAGTGAGAATGGACAAGGACAGACTTATTTGGGATCCTGACTGAGAGGTAAGGGAAATCAAGGACATGCTACTGACAGATATGCTGGAGAGAGTAAGAAGACAGTAAGAACAGCAAAGTCACGGCTGGTGAGATGAAGTGCAATTTCAAGAAAAAGACTAGCATGGCCTCCAACAAATGTGACTGGCATATCTAAGGATGGAGTATTTCCTTTAAAATTTTGATTAGAAGACATTGATAAAGATCTCATTAAGTGTGGCTGCAGATGAATACAAGGCGAAGAAGCCAGCTTGGAGAGTCAAGGATGGAACTGAAAAGTGTGGCCTGAGATTATTCAGTAACCTTAGAAATGAAAGGAAGAAAGAACAGTAGCTGGAGGCAAGGGGAAGTCAAGAGTATTTTTATTACAGGAAAGAAAATAAGCCTTGCAGTAGAAGATGGAAAAAGCATTAAGAAAGTGAAAATACCATGATAAAAAAGACAAAAGCACATTAAGGAGAACATGTCATCCTGTGACAGTGCAGGTATGAGGAGAAAAAAGCAGGAGAGAAAGTTGGTATGGAAGGACGAAAAAGTTGTGAGTGGGAATAGAAGCAAGATGAGAAAGATCGTGGATTATTTTTCCTTTTGAAGGTGCTGGGTTACTTTATGAAAAGGGGAGCAGTAGTTTTGAGAAACAAGTCAAAGATGGCAGAAAAAAAGGGGGATAAATATAAGTGTCACTATGGATACAGAAGGAAACAGAAAGATGTTGCTGACCTGGCAAATAGATTTATCCAAACTAAAGGAAAGGGAGATGGGGATGGAAAGAACTGAAAAGAACAGAGGTAACTGTCCAGAAGGAGAGGAGCTCAGAGGAGAAAGAATAAAATAGGAGGAAGACAAATACTTAAGTCAAAGAGAATGAAAGCCATGGGCAGTAGACAAAAAAGGAAAAACACAGTCTATGCTACGAACATACTGTATTGTGCCCCTCATGACCCAGAAACCAAATCTGCCTCTGCACATTTTTGTCAGACAATTATAATGAAGTTTTTGTGTTTCTATATCAAGGCTAATGTGTTGTTGTGATGTTGTCATCCGGATTCTTAAGAAATGTGCTGACACCATTTATTCTTTTGGCACAAGCTCAACCCTTCTGGCACCACTGGTAAGGACCACTTTCCTTCAATGGCAATGAGGTAACAATTTGTTTATATAGGATGGTTGTCCAGGGGATAAAGTAAAAAGGCAGGATCTTTTCTCCTGTGTTAGGATTAGCTCCACAGCAACAGAGCAGCAGAAAGGGCAGCTAGAACTGCTTAATTCCTACCAACATAAGGGTCTTTGTTATTGGTGCACTAGGTGTTTGTGGGGATGAAAAAACACTTTATTAAATGTAATGCTTCCCATAGAGGGAGAAGTCATGACCCCATATTTTGCTAGTTGCATTTATCTCCCAGAGTTTGAATTGGCAGTGTGATCTGGAGAATAAAACTGCTGTAGGCTGCAGAAAGCAGACTTTGCTGTTTATCTAGAGAACCCTGTTTCAGCAGGGCTTCCATCTACAGGGGATCCACTGCTGTGGCTGGTCACATGTCTCTTCTACTCTTTTGTGTAATTTTAGCCACCTTTATCATATGTCTGATTATTCCTAAAGTCCTTCAACTGGGACAGCAATGACCAAAAAGCACAAGGAGATTGTTCAGGCAGATCCAAGGTAAACTAGGTAAACCAGAGAGCAGGTAATTTATGTAGGTATTTTTTTGAAGGGAGTTAACTGAAGCCACCCATGAAAAAAAAATCTGGGTTAAGGGTGTCATGAAAGATTGCTTAGATGATTGATATAGACAAGAGAAGAAATCAAGCCCTCCCACTCATAGAAGGGTTTAGAGGGTGCTCTGAGAGACAGCAGACAGCTACCATACTTAATGATGAACAGTCAAGATGTTTTGAGTAGCAAGAAGCTCTCAGGAACATGTTTCTGGAAAAGTCTTGTAGGTATTTCAGTAAAGATGTGGATTTTAATCTCAGTTTAATCTTTTCTAATGCAAGTACTTGAGCTGAGTTAACACTAACTGAGAACATTGGTCTTGATCTCTTTACTTCTCCTGGCTTTGAAAAAAAGCATAACAACACCTAATTCCTTTGTACTGGTGAGCCAAGTGCTAATTCACTCAGGTCTGTACTACTTTCTGATACATGGTGTATGCTGGTGTAAAGACTCAAAATTAGTCTAGACAATTATTTGTTTTACAATGTACATCTTTGTGTCTCTGTCAATGTATAATTTAACATCACTATTAATGTTTGCCCCAGGCAAGTTCAGTAAAGTAATAGAGATTGCTTAACACCATTAATAGCTCTGGATTTTTTTCTCAGAAATTACATAATGCCAGTAGTTTATGTGTCAGCAGACCTTCAGTGGTGGTCTGAACACTGGTATAACCTGCATGTTAGGTAATTTTAGGTATTGTATAAACTACACACACTCACCTAACCACTCAGATTTTGCTATCCTTGCTTTATAAAGCACAAAGCCCATCCGGCCCAGTATGTGCATACAGAACAGATCAGTGTAATGTGGAAATACTGGGTCCATTTAATGCAAAACTTCAAGCATGCTTGAAGTGTGAGAAGCTTTTGGGGCTGGGCCTTGTTGTGATACATTGAAGTACACTCTGGCTGGGTCCAGAGCCAGAATAAAGGAAAGTTGGACACTCACAGCTTCCTCGTGGTGCATCTGTGGGCCAAGGGGAGCCATTCTGCATTCCATCGTATTACCATATGAGCAAGTAGATTCAAGAAGAGAAACTACAGGTATATAGGGTATAGCATGGGCACGCAGTCTTACAGTAGGGCTGTATGAAGAACCAAGGCCCCACATATTATTTATGCCTTTTGTGAAATCAGCTGATGAAAACTTCTAAAAAAAGAAATAAGGTGAAAAGGTGTCATGAGAAGCTTCCATGATGCCCAGCAAAATGAAAATTAGCTTTTCATATTACAACCATGAATTATTTAATTGATAAAACAAACCAGTGTTTCTGATAGTTAGCTACCAAAGTACAGCACAAACCTGCAATCACTACAGAGACAAATAGTCCCACAGCCTTCCTTGGCACCAGTTTTTATGACCAGAGGCTTCTCTTTTGCACAGAAGACAGCCAAACAGCATACTGATACATATTATACCAAAAGAGTGGTCTCTTATTTTGTTATCATATTTTCTGTTCATATATTATGTATACATTTTATTTTCTGTTTAAAGTTGTTTTCCAAAATTTATAGATGGTAATATTTTAATGTGTTTTGACTTATAGCAGATCTTCATATCTTTGATACTGAGTGCATTAAAATACATATTCCTGGGAGAAACAAAGGAAGAAATGTGGATCATTCACATTTTGTGACTTTCTTTGCTCTTCTACCTTTTTGTTCTTGCTCCTGTTCTTCTATCTCATATAATCATTTAGGCTGGAAAAGATCCTTAGGATCATTGAACTCAACAGTTAAACTAGTGCTGCCAAGGTACTCAACCATGTCCCTAAACACCACATCTAAACGTTTTTTAAATATTTCTGTNTCTGTGATTCTCTGATTTGTTGATGACTCAACCACTTCCCTGGGCAGACTGGTCTAATGTCTGACCACCCTTTCACTGAGGAATTTTTTCCTAATATCCAATCTAAACCTCCCCTGGCACAACTTGAGACCATTTTTAATTGTCCTGTCCCTCGCGCCCTGGAGAAGAAACCAATATCCACCTCAGTACAAGCTCCTTCCAGATAGTTGTAGAGAGCAATAAAGTCCTGCCTGATCCTCCTTTTCCCCAGGTTAAACAACCCCAGCTTCCTCAGGCACTCCTCACAGGATGTGCTCCAAACCCTTCATCTGCTTCACTGTTTTTCTTTGGA
>WEIV01030802.1:42967-85376 GCA_013390005.1 Calyptomena viridis
AAAAGCTTCTAGTTCAGTTTTTGTTCTTTTACATTACTTAGAAAAAAAGACAATATCCCTAGCAGTCACTTTTTTTGGTAAATTATTCTACAGCCTTCTACTGATGTCTCTACTGATGGTCCAGATACTCCCATGTGTGCAAACTGTCACTTTCCCACTGAAAGTAAAGGTAGATCTCTGGACAACAGAACAAATTTGAATAAGCCACCCATTACCTGATTGAAAAAGTTACTATAAAATTACCCAGCCATTACATGGGATTAAAAAAAAATTAATGGAAATCGAGTAAGAGCAAAAGAGTATCATCGGAATGTCCTCATGTTGGGCACGACTTGGACACAAAAGATAAGTTATTCTCTATTGATGACCTTCCAATGTAGTGGAAAGAGATAAGGTTGATAGAGTGAGTGAGCCAGAGTAGACTTGTGACTTTGAAGCTCTGAATGCCTCTTAGGAGGAGCTAGAAATAGATATCTTGAACAAATTAGGTGCCAAATATTCATACTCCCTAGAGAGACTTAAATTCTGTTTGTGGAGCCTAGACTGTTCATTTGGCATCAAACTACTTCATCATGAAAGATAAAAATCTCTTCACAAGTTTAAAAAGACAACTTCTCAGCTTTTTATTTAAATAATCCTAAGAACTGTCAGACTAACTCTCCCAGAAATTTGCATTAATAAGAGTTGAGATACCAAATAAAACTCCTCTGAGTTATTTATTCAAACCTTATACAAAGAAACAAAAGTCAACAGACAGGAGATTCCCAAGCTGCTGTTGTTTCCACATATGTAATCCCACAAAGTCCTGACTGCCTGCAGATTTGAATGATTATATGTTTGTTTCCTCTCTCTCTTTCTTTTTTCTTTCTTTCTTTTTTTCCCCTGGAGTTTTGCTGCACAGGAAGTTCTTTGAGGAAGTAAGCCACCAATGTCAGTAGAAATCACCAGCTATGTGAAGACCTTTGGGCTGAAACTCAGGACACCAAGGATTTCTTTTAATTTCAGATTTTACCGCATTTAATTCTTTATTCAGGGCATTGTACAATTGCCTTTCTCTACCTTGGGCAATGGAAAACCCTTTGTAAAGCAGAAATCTTCTACATTACAAAGGAAAAATTTCAGATAACTCTTTGTTTTTCCAGATCTGACTCCATAGTAATAAATTGCCTTAAATTTGCATTCTGGGTGAGGAGTTCAGCAGTTCCATCTGTTCCGTGGTTTAAAAATCTGATCCAAAAGTAGCCGGGGTGACTGTTGTTTTTGCTCACGATTAAGTGGCTGCTGTTAGATACTAATCTCACTTTGACTTGAATATGTTAGAGTCAGTCTACAATGACAGCAGAATACCTTCCAGGGAAACTGCAGAGACTCTGTTTATTCATCTAGAAGCAGAAACTACCTAGCAGGTAATTTCCTTCTAGTGCTGCTTTCTTCCTCACAGGTAGTGGTGACAGACAGAAGAGAATCTCTTTGCAAGATCATTTCCCCTGATTACTGCTGGCTCCTCTGCTGGTATTACTTGCATTCCCCTCCTTGTCCTTCAGACTTCTTTTAAAAGATGCCACTGGATGCCTCTTTAAAAATCAAACGCATGAAGAAGAAAGTCAAGAATCACTTCAAGCTTTCTGATGTTGGTAAACTATATAGGGGAAATAAAAAAAAGAAAGCAGATTTTATGATCCAACAGCCACACTACTATTGCTCTTCAATCTATGCCTGGCCAAGAGTTTTTAGATATTGACAGGAAAGTATAAGAGTCTGATTTTGTGAAGTAGTTGCTATGTTTCCATACCTCCTTCCCCATTCTCTGAGCGGTGGGAGACTCTTGGTGTTTTTGTGAACCCTCATGACGGCAGTAAAGACTGTTGTAGTTGAGGAGAATGTGGCAGGACACCCAGGAGCAATTAGAAGTGTAAATGAAGCTCCATACTGAAGCTAAAGGCACAGTAATACAAATCTTTCTAGTTTCAGACATTCAGGTGTTCAGTTTTTTCTTTAAGCCTCTAAGAAATAGTAAAAAGCTGCAAATATTGACAGTTCCAAACATCTATAGCCACGAGGCAAAAACTTTATTTGTATTTTTTACTTGCTTTCCAGTTTTATAATTTTAATTCCTCAAGCAGTGTTGAGCTTTGAATTTCTCTTTTGAAGGGCAGACTAGAAACATTTGGTTTTAAAAGAAAGTTGAGGGCCTCTTGAACACAACTGAATAAGTTGAAATTTGATTGACAGGACTTACTGTGGAAAACCTTGCTGCGAACCTGTGCTGTTCGGCCGCTGGAGGGTCACAGGAAGAGGCCAGATCAGCTAAGTCATGCTCCTCTTCCCCTTCTGCAAAAAGGGAACACCATTAGCAAGGACTAAAATTTAAAAAGGCAATGTGCCATTTTTACCAAAATGAAATTTCTGTGGACCAAGTTTTCTGACAAGGCCATTGCAGACAAGTCTGCTCTGCATACCTGAAATCGCCACTACAGCACTTGATCTGGACATCTGTAGAGAAAATTTTCTCCAATGGCCGCAAACAAAACACAGTGAGGAGTGGCCTGCTTGCTGTGCTGAGAGACATTTGGGGAACAAGCATATATGAGGAAGTGTAATTCTGAATTTCCCAAATCCACTCCATGAACATGTTGTCTGCTCTGCATCTGGCTCATGGCTGTGGCTCTCAGAGGGCTTCTTGCAGTACATGCAGGCTCTGCAGGCCACTCAAAACAGGCTGGGTTAGGTCATGGCAATCCAAGCTTTAGGGGTCAGATAGCCTACATAATAAAAAGTACTNACATAATAAAAAGCACTGTCAGTCTTATTGGTAGTCTCAGTGGAGATCCCAAATAAGACCAAGGAGTAGGATACTAGCATTGGACACTGATCACAGTGTGCCAGAGTGCTCAGTAGTGCTGAACATGTCCTACAGCAATGTTCAGGGGAGGAGGTTTGCAAAACAATCTCCAGAGCTACCGAACACCACTGGTTTTCCAAAGACCAGGAGGGATACAAGTCCCTTCCAGCTTCAGAAAGGGCTTAAATCTTTGTTCTTTATTTGTTTTTACTTCTGTTATGGTTTAACCCCAGTCAGAAGCCAAGTAACACACAGCCACTTGCTCACTCCCCCATCAGCAGGATTGGGGAGAGAAATGGAAGGGTAAAAGCCAGAAAACTTGTGAGTTGATGTAGTGATATAAAGACAGTTTAGCAGGAAATGCAAAAGCCACACACACAAGCAAAGCAAATCAAGTAATTAATTAATTGCTTCCCATGGTCAGGCAGGTGTTCTGCCATCTTCAGAAGAGCAGGGCCCCATCACACATAATGGTTACTTGAGAAGATAAATGCCATCACACCAAACATCCCCCCTTCCTCCTTTTGAACATGATGTCACATGGTATGGAATATCCCTCTGTTCAGTTTGGGTCACCTGTCCTGGCTGTGTCTCCTCCCAACATCCCATGCACTCCAAACTTCCTCACCAGTGTGACAGTATAAAAAGCAGAAAAAGCCTTGGCTCTGTGTAAGCACTGTTCAGCAATAACAAAACTATCTCTATAGTATCATATAATATTTGTGCTGTGTTCAGCACAAATTCAAAACGTAGCCCCATATTAGTCACTGTGAAGACAATTAACTACACCTCGGCCAAAACCAGCACAACTTTTCCTGGATGCCAGTGATGAATTTACAAGAGTTCTTCATGGGGAGAGAAACAAGAATCTGTCCCTTCATGACAAAATGTATCTTCATAGAAATAAGAGTTCTCTCAAACCTGTAAAAACATCAGGGAGAAAGAACATTAACATCACAAATACTGAAATATTCAGGCACAGATTTTATCTGTAATACTTGTGAAATCTGATTGCTTTTAATACAGTCACACAGCTGCAACTGATTGGGAATATCCATCCTGTTCACAGAGAATGGAAGGATAGAATTTATGTTACTCCAATCTTCTCTGGCAGAGCTGTTGGAAGTTAAAGAAAAGACACCTTTTTTTCATCGATACTATGTTCACGTATTAACAGCAGTACTTGAGTATGACAATAAAATTAAACCCTTGCTGTGCTTGCTCCCAATCGGACAGCTCTGACACAGCCCCTGCTCGAACAGCATATATGGTAAATGTTCACATGAAAGGTTTAGGTAAAGTTTCTTGCTTTTCACAGAGGCTGCATTCTGTGCTGTTCCTATAGAAATAGTACTTATCTTAGATGCACACACCTGGAAAGTAACCGCTAAATTTGGATAAGAAATTCTTAGTAACTTCTTCAAACATATTTTTCAAGTACATTGATGTATATTTTTAAGGAGTGATCTGCAGAGGTGAAGCCAAAAGCAGATATACACTTCGTATATCTTTTTGTTGTTGTTGTTGCTTTCTGCAAAAAGATTAATCCAAACAAATGTTGATTCAAAATATGTTGATCCAAAATATGTTGATCCAAATGTTTTCATCAAAATATTAACAAATAAAAAGACATAAAACAAACAAAAAGGAAAAAGAGACTACTGTGTTATTATTTGAAAGCCTATAGGACCATGGATATCCAATATACACTGGAATGTACACCGGAACAGAAAATGCTCTTTAATGCACTTAGCATTGTGTAAACCATTGCAGCTCAAAAAGAACAGACAACAAAAGTTTTCATTACCTTTGCTGATCAAGGACATTATGGTTTAGTGTGCCTGTGTCTCCTCTAGTATGTTACAGTAAAATAAAAATTACACATTCTATGTCACAAATAACTTCTTATTTGTTATATGTCTTCTTTATGTTCTCAGTATTTGCTTAGCATAAACATCTGTCACAGCTCAGCAATCATGAAACACAGAAGATACGGATTTGCTGAAGACATTTCTTGCCATATGATACTGATGGGCTTTTAAATCATGTAACAAGTGTGGCATTACAGTTTTTTATATCTTTACTTATTATTANAGTACTATACAAGCAGCAAGAAACTGGAGCAAAAAAAATAAAAAACCCTCAAACCAAAAATGCATATTTTTAATTTCACCGACTTTACCAAATAGACCAACTTAAATCTATTGGGTTGAAACCTTCAGGAAATAGAGATTCCCCAGAAGTAATGTCCAAACAACAGTCATTCTAAACAAGCAAACAGTCTGTGTCACTGGAGTTAAACTTTCTGTGAGCTAATGTGAACATAGCAAATAGCGATAGCTAAGTATTTTAAAATTCAAAACATTATGGTCTTTATTTCTGAAGGCTTTTATTGAAATATTGTCCAAATGTAATTTTTACACCCAAAGTGAAACAAAATGCTGCAATTCCAAACAATTCAGTACATGAGCAATCAGAAAAGATGCCCAGAACACATGCAGGCCTATAAGCTACATGAATGATTTAAACATGTATAGAGATTATGAAGAGTTTTTGGGAAAAATGAACAAACAAATAAACAAACAAAACTCAAACCACAGACTCCAGATCCTGTAGTGCCACTTAACCACATACATCCAGTTTATACAGGAAAGAAGGAAGTTGCTCTCATCTTTCTCTATCAAAGACTGTGAAGTTGTGACTTCATTGCTGAACTCACTTCCTTTACCCTCTGTTCTGTCCTGAAGATGGAGAAAAAACAGCTAGATGGAGCAGAGGCAAGTAACTATGATGATGATGCACTTGGAGTGTAACAGCAATTTAGTGTGCTACTTCTGGAGTTAAACTTATTTGTTATGCATCTCATTGACCAGCCTTGCAGTTCTCTTCATAACAACTGCCTTGGGCTTGGGGAGGACTCCTGAACATCTATTCCAAGTATTCTAGGTATTCCAAGGTCAGGGAAATCTCATCACATGATGCTAAAATTTGCTAGGAACAACTTGATCAAACAAGGTTTTTACATGCCTGCCTCTGCTGTAAATGAAGTTAAAACCCTATTGACATCAAGAGAAAGAGGATCAAATATTCAGTATTCTCTACAGAATGAAGAGCTCCCAGCAAAGAGTTTTGTGGGTTTGTAGCTAAGCAGTGGGAAATTCGCGTTTTGTCATAGATGCCTGAGGGTTTAAGATTCTGCCTTTATCATGTTTAATTTAGCACTTGAAATAGCAAAACAGATAAAGCTACACAGTACCTCTGCAAAAATAAATAATTCTTCAGCACCAACTTTTGAGCTCATTTTATAATATTTCCTCCGAAACTGAGATGGTTATCAACAACAGTGTTTATCAACTGAAGAAATTATACCAATCATGTGGCGATGTGAACTCTATTGTGTAGTGCAGTTTTCCTTAGGCCTGTAGGACTAACCTTTTCTCAGCTTTGGACCCTGGAGTGAGGAAAATTACTGTCTGATGGATAGCCTATTATTTTCACAAATGCCAGTACAGGGCCTGCACTGTCTCTGATGTCCATAGTCTGTGCCTGCAGGGCAAATGTCACACTAGAGATTTAGAGGATTTGCAGCAAACACTTATTCCAGGCTGAAAGGATCCTATATTGTGATCCACTGAAAGACAGCTTTGGTGAATCCAAGATGCAATTTGGTCTGTCAGGGAAGGGAGGTGGGAATTGTGCTCCACTTTTTTATAATGATCATAATTTATCTTCAGTTACAATGGCATATGAGAGATTTTCTTCATTAACATTTAGGACATGATAAAATTGTTGGCTGTTATTTTTTCCATAAGTCTGGACTGTGTGTGAGACAGGGCACAGTGCCAAACACTGTGATGTAAAGACAGGTCAGAGAGTGTTATTGGTACCATTACTTCTATATATCTTTTGGAGAACTCAGGCATGCACTGATTATGGAAAACTAGAACTGAATCAGGAACTGATTTGAAGTCTCCTGTAATCCAAGCCAATACATCAAATGAGACCAGCTTCTGTTACCAGTACTTCTGTGACAAATGTTGTGGTACATCTGATGGAAACCAGATAGAGGAAATGCAAGAAAGAAACATTTTATTTAGTCAAGCTGACAATACAATCTGTCAATTATCAGTCGGTTTTTAAACTAGGGCTTATTTATATTTTTTAGTTTAGGATTATTTATGTCATGTTAATTTACATATTTTAAAAAAGCTTATCTTCAAAACATAAGGGGCTAAATTATCCTTTGGGCTGTACATAATTACGTATTATATATCCCCCTCAATATCCTTGTGTGCATACTGTCCCTTGCCTATGTTCAGTTTCCAGGTGCTTGTCATAAGATGCCCTTTTCTCTTGTGTGGTATCATGTTTCTTAACCTCCCTTTGTGATGAAGTGGAAAAAAGGCTCATGTGAAAAAAAAATCCATAATGTGCACTTTCTAATGTGCTGGTTGGTGCTCTTAGAGATGCAGGAGGAACACCCCTGGACAGTAACTTAAGGGCAAAATATTGCCCAAAATCTCAAGAGTTTGCCATTGTTCCTTTTTGCCATTTGTCTTGGTACAAGAGTAATGATTTTTCCCCCATACGAATCTTCAGTTCTTTGCAGCTGTAGGTTTCCATTCAAAGAATACTTTGAAAATGTTACCTAAGTCACGTACAACCTGACTGGAACACAATCACAATTTTTACATTTGTGAGAACTGGCAACATCCTCAGTCCTTCATACAGCACAATGTGTTCTTGGCCATAGGGTTTCATTCCATAGCATCCTGCAATTGCAACACCACAGAGTAGAGAATCACACTTCTGCTGCTTCCAATTCAAATAAATACAAAGTCCAGCAGACAGCTGGATGAAAAGAAAAGTCTGACTTTTAAAGAACTTGGGAATCTTGTGTGTAAATCTTAACTCATTCTTCCTTCTTGCTGTGATTATACAATACTCAACAAATGTAATTTTCCTGAGTATTCTGGCATGCCTTATGAAATCCATGAAGCACATACTGGCAGACAGATGTTCTGGCACTCACATAGTGAGGCTAGAGAATCAATGCACAGAAGTCTGAATCTTTTTCCTGTAGAGAGTACATCTCCAAACTTCATCCAGACCCCTTTACCCAGGCCCCTGTCCCATCCTGGGTTTGGGATAATTATCTTTTTACTGCTGTGGGAATACAGCACATGGAGACTGAGGAAACCTTTGAAGTTCTCTTCTGCACAATAAATGAACCTCAAAAAGAAGAGAAGGAAAACTCAGGATATTTACTGATTGTTTGGATGGTGCTTTCCCAGCAGAAGTGCAGAGAAGACTGGACCATGACTGTCCTGTCACTGGACACCACTGAGAAGAGTCTGGATCCATCCTCCTTTCATCCCATTGGCAGTTATATACACACATTGATGAGATCCCCCTGAACCATTTCTTCTTCCAGCTGAACAGTTCCAGCTATCTCAGCCTTTCCTCACAGGAGAGGTGCTTCAGTCCTTTAATCATCTTTGTAGCCGTTTGTTGGGCACACACATCATTGGCTCAGAATATATCTCAGATACCGAACAAGACAGCTGATGCTCTACAGGCACTGCAGGAAGTGGTTTTTAACCTTGATGAAGTAGTAATACAACATGAGGTGGTTTTAAATCAGTTACTGACAAGACAGGGGGGGGTGTGTTCAGCAGAGACGAATTGTCAAACATTCATTGATCAAACTCAGATAATTAATGCAAATTTGCAAAGCACTGGGGACCAGGCACGGATTCTACATCAAAGTAGCACTTCTTGGGGCTTTCAGAAGCTCTGGGATAAAGTCACATCTTGGTTACCTGACCTGGCATGGTTAAAGCAGCTTTTCATAGCCGTAGTTACAGTTATAGTTCTAGGGATATTACTGTGTTCAGGGGCACGATGTTTTATGTGGATGTGTATACACAATAAGGATAGTTACAAGGAGTGGAAAAGACATCATTTAAGACAAAAGGTTGAGAGTGGAAAGTATTTTGAAAGAAATTTCAACCAGATGAGTTCAGTGTAACATCTATATGGGGAAACCATGATGCAAACGAATTTGCTAAGGAGAAAAGACAGGGAGGAGATTGATTTGGAAATATAGGTTTTAAGTTTTAATTTCTAATACAGGTTTTAAGCTAAGTTAGAGCTTCATGTAGTCTCTCCGCTTGCCTAGGTAATGATAAGGTTGGAATGAAAAGCATAGTACAACACAGGGACAGAGAGACAGGGAGAGAGATAAAATTGGAGTATTCCAGACTTCTAGGAGCTTCACGCAACCAAACAAACCTGTGATTTTGCTATGTTTATAACAAAGTGTTCTTTAGGCCTAGGGTGATGATAAAACCCCAAAAGACCATTCAAGACCCCCAAGAGGGGTGGGGATCTGGGTGGAGATGGGTGTTGACTATGCTAATTAGCCAATGATGTAATGGTGTTAAGGATGATGTAATGTGTATGTTTATTCATAGAGTAGTTATGCGTATGTATAATCTAGGTGCATTTAAGCATGCTTCACTTTTCGCAGGAGGGGTGACAGGGAATGGGAGGGGTGAAAGTCCTTTCTGTTTCCCTGTGGGAATAAATATTTTTAAAATTTTACAGCTTGCAAGCTTTGAAGTTTTTTTTAGGTCTGCCCATGAATTCAATTTGGCACTCCAGCAATGCAATACACCCAACAAAATATTATTACAAATAATTGTAAGTTTGAATTTGTCCTGGTTTCCCTGCTGTTTTATCATGACTTCCGTACATATTTCATGTTTTATACTCTCTGATCTAAATGTGATCAGATTTTATCACATTCCATTGAACAAGAATGAGGAGTACAGCCCTTAACTGTTATTTTTAGGGATTTTTTCCAAACAAATGTAGATATCTTAGCTTATGAGAGGCCGAATTTGTATGCAGGCCAGACTGAATCTGGGTTACTTCTATTCCTGTCAACTTACATGAATCTCTTCGTTTTTATTAGACCCTATAGCCTCTTTCATTGTCACGGTTCTTCATTGTGTTTGCATCAAGAGCACCATAGGAAACATCCACTGTTTTAGGCTTTCTGGGTCAAATAGGAGAAAGGAAGTTGCAAAGGAACAGCATGCACTGAAGGAATACTGTAGTATTCAAAGTTTTTCATAGTGATGGGCCTATGTTTCTGTATTTCTGTAGATCTTCCATAATCTTCATGGCAAAACTTAGAGACACATTCAAAAAAGAGTCTCCTTATGCCTGGTGTAAGGCTTTGTCCTCATGTGTTGTAGTGTTCTATTTATCTGTTCCTATGTTTATATGTTTTAATATGTAGTTCTGTATCCCCAGTTTACCCTCACTCCCCCCATTCTCCCCACATATGGACTCAAACCACTCCTATCCCTCCCTAAACCACTCCCACCTCCCCTTCCCATTGGCCATTCCCCAATTCCCTCCCCGAATCCTGGACCCCTATGTAAACCCATGCACACAGGAAGTCGGGGTCAGACCCTGTCCTGGACCCTCCTGGGTTTGACCTCCTCTGGAGCCTCATGGCAACAGAGGATCAATAAACCATGTATGTTCACCACGAGGGTCTCCATGCAATCCTTTACCCTTCGATGATGCTTTCCTGGATGGACTGAGCTAGCGAAAGACCAAGAACCAACCCAGGCATTGCATCACTCATGACATGCTTCTGTTACATACCATTATTTGGGACATAGTCTCCTGTGCAAGTAGCCCCTGCTTTTCCACAGAAAGGGCAGAAAATGAAATCACCAACATTTCTGCAGAGGCATGAACTCATTAAAGCCCATCCCATAGGACTGGATTGTTTGATGTCATATCTTAAGTAAAGACAACGAGGTAAACCCAACAGATCTGTTTATTATCTTGTTTTCCACTGACTATAGAAGCAGAATGTGAGAAAAGCTTAGAAGACAGTAATTGAAAAGTAATCTATAAGAGGATGAACCAGAAAGAAAACAAAAAAAAGGCAATTGTGTAAATCCAAAACATTTTATTATCAGAATAGTTGTGTACTTACTCAGGCACAAGCTCAGCTCTGGTTGGCCCCTGGGAGGCAACTGTCCTTCTTTTCATCCCTGTTCCTATGCTTGATGCAATGAAGCTGGCCAAAGATTGTTGCATGCGGCATCCTTGTAGTCCTAATGTCTTTGTTCTGCTCTCCTGAGGCTCTGCTGAGCTGCTACAACCTCTTTGATGTTGGCAGCTCAAAAAGCATGAAGGCTCTTACTGAGCAGGGAAAAGAGAGGGTGAATAACCCTCAAATAACAGAGCTGAAGTGAGGAACCAGAACAAAATGTCAGGGGGAAAAAAAAGGCAAGTAAGGACAAGATTGAAAGAAAAAAGGAAAAATACATTGGTATCCGTTGTCAGGAGAAGGGACATAAACAGTTACCAGGGAGGAGATTTTGGCTAGTTGTCCCGATGATTTTAGATCCTTTTGTTCAGTTAATTGGCAAAGTAAATCCAGGCACAAAGGGATTGAATTTCTTTTTCTTAGAAAGGATATTTCTCATTGTAAAATATTAATTGTGGAGCCAAAGCTTGTGAAACAATCAGCTTTTTTTTTAGGTTAAACCAGCCAACCTTTAACTCTTAATAAAGCCAGGGAACATTACAACACTCTAATAGAGAATGTCACAACCTCCATCATGGTTGCTTAGAGTAAGGGCTTAAAGGTTGGCCTTTTTAATTTGAAGAAATTCTCTAGTTTACAGGGGGTTATTAGTTCCTTAGTCAAAAAGATACACTGCTCCAGTAATGGGCCATCATCTAATTCTACTCTGCAAGCTTACCACTCCTTCTGTTTGTTTTCACAGGATTACAGCAATGACACAGTTCTCAGGTTTGCTGAGGAGCCTCAGGAGCATAAACAATAGAAATGGTGACAGTCCAAGAAATTTCTCAGCAAAACACCAATAATGCTGGCATTAGGTCTCTTTTATAAGAGATATGAGCTCACTTCCCTTAAAGTTAAGAAAGGATTTAAATTGAGTATTGCGCATCCTAGGTCAGCAGAAGGTAAAACCAGCACAGACTTAGTAACTATGAAAATAGTTTCTTCCTCATCTAATCTTTTCCTGGCCAAAGCTACATAGGGAAACAAGGGTCCATTCACAATGACTGAAATTTTTGCTGGAAAAACTTAATCTGGAATGAGTTACATCATTTACCTATACACTGACAACTCTAATTACTGTTTTCTAAACATCATCTTTTAGTTCATGTTCATAAGATCAATTAAATAAGCACATCCAGAGTTCATTAAGTAATCTCACATCCTTTGCAAATTCTAGTACACTTTGCATTTTCATGCATAAACTATGTAAACTTTCCCCTAGTGACCAAGAAATGCAGAAATGGCAAAAGATAGTCAGTGTTTGAATTCAGATTGCAATATATCACTATCAAGATCAGAGCAGAATGGTTGGTTTCAGCTCCATCTTATCTCATCTCATCTCATCTCATCTCATCTCATCTCATCTCATCTCATCATCTCATTTCATCTCATCTCATCTGCTTTGTTTGTACCTCTCTTTCCTTGTCCTGGATCTGCAAACTGTGGAGGCTGCTATCTTCTCTCCATATTCCAGGCAGCCGTTCCCACAGCAACAGCTATCAGCCGGTACCAGGCAAGAGCTGCCCTCAGGACCTGAGAACATCTGGAGCACTCAAATTATTGCCATATGCTGGAGGAGCCCTCCCTGGAAGGTCAGAGGAGGGCCTGAGCTGTGTTTGCAGCACTTGAAGCATCTCAAATGGTATCTGAGACCAGTTCCATGGGGAGAGAGAGCATAAAAATACCTCAGATATGGAGGAAGAACATGTTCTTCCAAGTGCTGCACTATACCTAGGTCTTGAAGAACTGCCCCGGAGGGCCATGGCAAGTATATTTCTTCAGAGCAGGAACAGGAAAGGAATAAGATATATTCCCCAAATCTATTAGTTATGTGTTGTAAAACATTTTTTATTCCTGCAGCATGTTTTCTCATTGTCTGCTGGTTTCCTGATGAATATTGGTTTACAAGCAAATAAACAATATGTCTTTTAAAGGCTTTTGGTAGAAATGGCTTGGAACGGTTCATTCACAGAAGATCTCGATTAAATATCACAAATTTAGCAATAACTTTCGTAAGAAGCTGTTGCATAGAAATACTCTCCCTCCCTGCACTTGTTATGGTGAATCCATGTTAATTCTATCAAAGTTAATGAAATTGATCTGGATTTGTACCATTGTATCTGAGCGGAGAATTTAGCTCATAGTATACATTAAATGATGATGAATACACTATATACACTTTGTATGCAAATGCATCTGCTTTCTTACCCATTCTCCTTTTCACATGATATTTATTCCCATATTATTATCTAAATCAAATAGACTGTTAGCATCAGAGTCACAAAGTTGAACTCCTCTAAAACAGAAAATGCCAGAAATAATCTACCACTTAGGCTTTTTATGATGATACAGTTGATTCAGGAACCCTGTTACCTCCCAGATACTTTACCAGATTCAGTACTCAGCCTTTATGTACTGTTCAATTTGTTCTCATCAGTTCACTTAGTGGCTAAGGGGAGAGTAGAGTGAAAAACAGAAAAACAATCCTTGAGAGCAAAAAAATCTATGAAAAAAACAAAGTCCTGAGGGAATTACTGGAATAGATACTGTGTTTCTTTCTCTTTGCTGGTGGAAAAATGTACAGTCAGCTACTTAGTCCTTGTAAGTGCAGCATCTCATGACAAAGCTCTATGTCTTTTTATTTTTTTAATTCCCAATAATTTGAACAAGTTTAGAATATGTCCCTAAATGCCTTTTACTCTCTGAGCTTAGTTTTCTCTGTGCTTGTTTGTTTTTCTTCTTTTTTTTTCCATAAGTAGAGCAAAATTTCCTTAAACTTCAGCCAAATAGAGGCTATCAGAAGATATGCACACAAAACGCACTATAGCAGGCTCTTAGGTTGGAGTAGGGGGGTGGAGATGTTTCAAGGGTTGTTGGAGTATACCAAAGAGACTTCAAACAGAGTTTTTGCAGAATCCTTGCTAAACTATGCATGATTGTCATTTGACTTCACTTGATTTCACTTTCTTTTTTTTTTTTTCTCCAAAATACATTGGTCACTATCATAAGGAATCGTAACTTTTAAAAATCTTTTATTATGAACCAAAAGGTCATTCAGACATATCAGGCCACATTCTTGTATACCCAGTTGTGTTTTAGATTTCAATTGCTTTTCAAGAGGAAGCACTACTAAATGGGAGTAAAAGTCCTTAAGCATTTCCATTCAAAAACAATTTACCCAGTGAAATATGGTATGAAAGTGAAAGTCAAGTTGATGCAACCCTTCATAGCACAATGCATGTGAGCTTTTTGGTTGTTCTGATTATTTTTTCCTTTTGGAAATACCACATGATATAAAAAAGCTCCAGCTAGCATTTTGCCCTCCAGCACACTGGCTGAATGCTGACACACTTACTGGTAGGAATACATAAAAAATAGGACAAATATTTCAAGGGAGGAATGCAGCGTAAGGTCTTGTTGCTCAGCAACCATCTGACAGTCATTGTCAATGAGAACTTGATGGCCTTTTAATTATCCAGTGATGGAGAGGTTAGCAAGGTAACATAAGGCTTATAAAGGACTGTGAAAACAGCATTAAAAACATGGGAAAAATTGGATATTTCAAAACTATCTAAAATGTCAAAGTAATTTTCATTTCTGTCCTGAGTTCCATTTAAGACCTTAATGGAAGTGACCAGGCTTTTTAAACAACATTGGAAAATTAAATTCAAAGGAGGAATATCAGCATATGTTCTTGTTCGTTCTTATCTTGCCTTCAGCCATAGAAGAGACATATACAGACAAATATTTTCAAATGTTCTCAATCATCCAAATTTCAAACTTTCAGAAATAACTTTATGACTGCTGTGCTGTGAAACATTCCAGCTGTAACTATTCATGGCTGCACAGTGTCAAATTCTGAGGTGTCATTTGAAGTGTAGTATCAGTAAGTTAGCTTTTTGCATTCAATCTCCCTAAAATATTTTACCTTTCTAAATGAGGAACAAGAGTCTCATATCATACAGTCCAGAGGGAGAAGTACAAATGTGGGCCAATTAAACTCAACTTTTTTCATCTTCTTCAAATATTGTTTTCCTTATTACTGTATATGGCAACCTATTGATTGGTGTGGTCTCTTCCAGCTGTATAAAACCAGTTTAGTTTTGCATTAGTTTTGCATACTGAGAAAAAAAGACCTAGTACAGTGTCTCTGGGCAAACACATGGTAAAGGACTAGTAATTTTACAGTCTCAACACAAGGTAAAAAAAAAAGAGTAAATTTGAAAAGTAAATTTCAAATTTAGAGCTGGAGTCACAGTCTCTGTCAATACTTTTATTCTATGGACTGCACCACTTACTCTCTTATTATAAAAAAATCATATTGCCTCAGGAATTTTAGGACTTGAAAGTTTTCCCCAGGGTATTTGATGGTGGTAATAACAATAG
Source organism: Calyptomena viridis (assembly GCA_013390005.1). Taxonomy (NCBI): domain Eukaryota; kingdom Metazoa; phylum Chordata; class Aves; order Passeriformes; family Eurylaimidae; genus Calyptomena; species Calyptomena viridis. The sequence goes on from WEIV01030802.1 coordinate 58,318, forward strand.
GTGCCATACTCAGAACCACTGCAGAAAGGCAGGAAATGGCTAGGGAGAAGGTGACATCAGCTTCAGCACAATCTGAAATTAAAAAAGGCATAATACAAAACTGCTATCCTTGGCCACAAGATATATGCTGAGCATGAGGTTAGGGAAGAAAGAGGAGAATAGCCTAGGACACTGGAAATAAACATAATTTCTTCAGACTGGTGACTTCCTGGTTTCAGTATCTTCCTCTCAGTATCTTCCTCATCTGCTATCAGAAAAGCTAGAGACACAACCCCGAGAGCAATATGTGAAGTACTGTGAGCAGTGTGCATAGGTGATTAGGATTGAGGGGCTAGGAAACTTCATGCCCCATGTATGTGTCTACTGAGTACGCGAGCCAGCCAGAAACCTCCCAGTGTCACTGAAAGTTAGCACCCTGTCTGCAGACACTGTTGATAAGTGCCAGACAAGCATGTGCTCTGATGTCCATGGAGCCTGCCGAAAAGTCAAGGAATAAGCAGCAAGGAAAAGCAGCATGAAAACAGACATTGGGAGCAGCTGAATTTTCCAGCCAATATTCTGCCACCAATGCAGATCTCCAGCCCAAGAAGTGTGAACAGGCTGTTGACCTGTAACAGGTCTAGGTGCTCTCAGCTACTTGGGGAGGTGACAGCCTTTACCACTGGTGTGAAACAGGTTTCTTGTTGTTTCCATCTCCTTCAGCATAAGCAAACAAGAGCCCCATAATCTCACAGGCACCTTTTGTTGTAAGGCATGCAACTGAACCCATTTCAAATACTTTCTCCTTATACATTCACCATCTACTATGGACAGGAAATTGTGGAACATGTAGTAATGTCTCACTGTCAGAGAAAATAGTTGCTGTCAGTTTATGCTTGTTCTTTGGAGCTTTTCTTCTTATGATTTATTGAAGACACGATTCTGATGAAATATGCACCAGACACTTTTAGCTGAATCAGAAATATGTGTCTATACAGAGAATGCCAGAAGTGCTACATCCCATTCTGTGTATCAGAAGAAACTTTCATCCCTACAGATCTTTCTTTTGAATAAAAAGGGCTCTGCTATTCCTGCAAGATTGTTTGTGTACCACAAATAGAGTCCATTGTTTCTAGTTCTCACAAGTGTAGAGGAAAGCATGGATCGAGAGTGACCTGGTGAGATGCTGTTCCCATTTGGACCTTTGGAGAACTCCAGCAGAAGGGAATCTCTGATGATGCTAGCTCCCTTACAGCGCCCTTACATGTGTCTCTTTGCTGGTCCTCAGGGCTGTGATCACCACAGCCTGTGGTGTGATGTGGTGGCAGTAGAAAGTTTCTGCTATCAGAGACATGGGGAGGTTGCAGAACTAAGAACTACAGCCCTGCTGCTGCGGTGCCTGCCTCCAGGGATGGACCCAAAACTCCTCTTCAGCCCTGACTAGCTCCAGCCATCCGGCTGAGGGGCACCAGGCAGGGCCACCTTAGAACTCAAGGTCTCTCACCAGGAGATGACCAGTTCAGAGGCAGCTAAGGCTCAGAGGAAGAGTGCCTTCTCCTCAACCTCTTTGCCTTTGGTGTTCTGGGAGCAGCTATTGGAGGGCAAGGGATTAAGACTCTTCGTGGTTGAAAAACAGGAAAACAGTTTATCGGAGAAACTGACCCCTGGAAAAGCCAACCACAGAGAGCATTTGCTAGCTTTGTGCAGGGGTTTAAATATGGGGACAAAATTAGGGGAGGAGAGTGGGAAAGGACCTATGGGCATCAAGGTAAGGAGGGTTTAGGAAAGGGTTACATCATAGAGAAGCCAGTGGCCTGCAACTCAAACCTATTAGCTGTTGAGTAAGCAGGACTGACATGGAAAGTTCTGGAAGGGGAGGCGAAGTCAGGATACAAATATGTTTTTGGGATGGAATAACTTTGGACCAGGGGAAGGGTTTAGGATAATTAGGAGGAGGATACAGAACAGGAATGTGCAATTGTATGGGAAGGAAAAGGGGGATGACCGAGCAGTCCATTTAGGGATAAACAAGGCGTTATTGAACTGTACAGAAATGACATGACAAACATAATAAATCGCAGGTGCACACCACCACACCCTGCTAAGCCTTCTCCATGGGATTCAGGCAATACAGGATTTCCCATCTAATTTTATACTGTTACCCACAGTTCACAGGAGATGGAAGATTTATAACAGCCAGTGCTATAGCATATAGAAGTATTTGAAGTTTCTGATCATTGAACCCACAGCTTCAGCAACACACTCGGCAGACTGCTGGAGTCTCAGCAGTGGTCACAGTTGTCATCTAACCCACCATACTGATGTTTTGTCACTGTATAAAAATTAATGACTTGGGCCACGGCATTCAACTTCCTGTCTGAAAAATGAATGAGCTATGTAAATATTTATTGCATAGGATCTACCAAAACCTAACTCGGTTTCCGTTTGCTCAAAATTCAGATGACTGCTTTTCTACCAACTTACCTGTTGTTTGGGGAATCACTTTGTGATTCTTGCAGCCACAGAAGGATGGTTCTTGCATTATCTTGTGTATTTTCACCAATATATGAATTTTGCAAGAGTAAAGGCATACTTACATATTAACCTCTCCAGCACCCCATGCCCTTCCTTTTCACATTGCACATTAACAGGCTTTTGCTCATACAAACTGTCTGTTTTGATAATTTAGCAAGATTTGAGTTCTAGGGAAGGATGGGGATCTAATAAGTGACATTACCTAATATGACTGTTGAAAGAGTGCTCTTTAGGAAAGGGAGTGTTTTGAAATTATAGATAATCAAAAAACTAATGAAGTCCACCTGGAATTCATATTATCCCCATCAGGCCAATCTCCATTTTGCTAAGTGTCTTCAAGATTGGGCTACAAATCCCCCTGCTTGTGAACAACAATGCTGTATAAAACTCTCTAAATTTTGGTCAGCATCTCAGAGTACCATGTGGGATGGTTCATGGGCCCAGAAGCCCCATTTCAGCTCGGGCTTGGTCTTGCCTCTGGCCCAATCTCTTGAATCTCTGTTGTAGCCTTGTTTCCAGTCCTGTCTTTGTTCCCTTCTTCTGCTACTCCCAATTGATTTCCCTGGATGGAATGGATCCTGGATTATCACTTGTTTTGTGGGGGGCTGTTGATGGACCATGTTACCGGCACTCAGCTCTGCCTGCTAGAGGATAGTCAGGGAGGGCACTGTGCACACTGGGCTTGGCCTCATCTCCTGGTTAATCCCTCTGCTGATGGATAACCATTCCCTGCAGATGGCAAACACCCGCAGCATCTAGGATCTGGGTCACACATTAGTGTAGCTGGCAAACTGCATAGACCGCTCTGTGTGTGGAAAGCACATCTAATGTTCACTGGCTTTCACCTGTTGTGCTGCTAGCAGTCTTGCTTTTGAAGACTCACTTCCTCCCTTGTTTCCTTTCTGTCTAAGATGTTCACATTCCTGACTTGATTTTATCTCTTTTTTTTTCTGCAAAATCTCTGACTGGAAATTTCCAGGGATAGCAGCCCAACCTCAGGAGCAATCTGTGGGCATGCTTGGGTAAAAGAGTTGATGGGTCTTGTCATTTGTGTGTATAAGCCTCATCCACTACTCTACTTTATCTGGTTTATTTAAAACATGACAGACAGTGGTGTTGAAAGGGGAAAATGCTAAAATAAAATAATGCACTCCTATTCAAAGAAGGATATTCTATGATTTCTCCCCCTTCTCCAAAACTATGAACATAAATCATGTTGCTGGTTACATTATCACCACGCACAGCAATCAGGCATTCACAAGATTCAAATCCACTGAAGTCTTTGAGTTAAGACATCGAAGAAGGTCCAAGAAGTATTTTGCAGTACTTGGTTTTCTGGTTTTGCAACATAGTTTGGTCCTTTGGAATAGGGGGTCAGCAGAAAGCAGGCTGAATTGAAGATTTTAAAAAACCCGAAAAACATATATTAGTATTCTTGAACTGCTCCTACGTCTATTTCAACACCGTTTTCTCTATACCCCCTTGCCATGATTCAAACTTCACCCTCTGTCCCTGATAAAGTCCCTGGTATTCAGTCTTAATAAAACAGAATGTTACTGTTACATAATATTTATAGCAAGCCTTCCTAAGTCCTCTAAATTACCTAAAGTATGCAAAAATTCAAGCTATGCATCAAAGACCAAGCACAACAGCTTTCAGTTGTGGGAAAGAGTGAGAAGTTTAACTCTCAGTTTCCTGAATTTGTCAAGCTTAATCCTAACCCAGAACATTTGTTTTAAAGCATTTCTCTCTGTTTTGGGAAATAAAGGAGCATTTGTCTCCATTGCATGTGCATAAGAAGCCAACTTCCAAAAGTGTCTCCAGCCATCACATATAATACACCAAAAGGATTCATTCATGATCTGTGTTCTTCTAGTCTGGGCATATGTTGTGTAGCAGATGCATGATCTTCAGATGTCTTGGTCTTTCCCTAGCATATCCCAAAGGTTCCTGATACATGCTGATTCAGTTTTCTAATCAGGAAGCATTGAACCAGATAAAATAGTTTGAAAATTACCAAAAAGTCAGAAAATTAGCCTGGCAGGAGCCTTAAGAATTTCAGCCCTCTGCACAAAATGACAATCCTGGCCCCTTATGATAGTTTCTCTTCTGCTTTATTCTTGAAGACCTTAGTGCTGGAAATCACATCTCCTTCCTGTGTACATACATACTTGCTTACAGCACAAACTTTTTGTAGTCTCTGGCCTAAAGCTTCCTTGATACCATCTGATTTTATTCCCCTTTATCTGATTCAAAATGGTTATAGAGCCAATTTTTTCCTTTTCACTCCTCATCTTTACTTAAAGGCTATGGTTTGGTCTTCTCCTTAATTTTTTCTTTTTTTCAGGATAAACAAGTCTTTTAATCTTTGCTCATAGGTCATGTTTTCTAGATCTCTCTCTGTTGGTCTTCTCTGCCATATCTCCAAACATTCCACATATCAAATACTGAACATATTCACTTGTCTTAGATAGGACAGCCTTGCTAAAACATTCTCGCATTACCCATCCTATGTGCCTAATCACAGTAATAGGGCAGATGGCATTGACCAGAATGTTTTTGATACAGGCTGACAAGACAATGTTTTTCCTACTGCCAGCATACTTGACCTAAAGAGAGATTACAGTAGCAGAAACGTACATGCTTACTTCCTGCTTTGGCATTTTGATCAACTCTAAATCATCCTTTTGTAAGTCTAGTTTAATATTTTTATGTATACATATACTTATAAGTGTGTACAAATGTATACAATCACACACACATACACCAGAATATGTATGTGCATGTGTATGTAGTGTTATATAAAAGGACATGCATATATACCCTGTAAGCAATTCTTCCTTCACTTCCCTTAGTGAAATGTGGAAGGAAGTACAATTTTATTTACCATAAAAGAGCCTCTGCAGCACAGGACAGATGCCACTAGTCAGCAGATTGTTTTTGCCTGGAGGAAATTGGTGAAATTTTACACTAAAGGGCAGGGAACTTTATTGGACCTTTTGATGATCTCCTTCTGTAATGTCGCAGAATCTTGTTAGCACAAAGACAATAAAGCAGGCTTGTTTAAATAACCCATTACTGTTCATCTCTTATTCAGACTACATCACCAAATAAATGACTGCTGTGTCTGTTTTTTCATCAATCCTTCTTTGTTTCAGACTGCCACAGAGGTTTTCCGGATTAACTCACAAGTAAATTAACTAGCTCCTGCTGAATGGGACACACTGAACAGGATACCCACATAGAAAAGTCACATACCTGACAGGGACTGAGAATCTGTTTCTTGTTGAGCAGGACTAAACCTGAGATGCAGATATGTGAATATTAGTGTTGAAATACATACAAAATTATTGGAAATTGTGCATGCACAAACTATTCTTCACTAACATGTGGAGGTGGTGAATGAGTAGGTCTTCAGTGTCAAACAGTTTTTCTAAATTTATCTTAATATTTCATGTGAATCGAGTGATTAGCTGAGCAGCAGAGCCCTGTTGAAGAGACTGGTGTTGCTGAAGCGGACAGGCCTTCTCCCTCTTCTTCTTCCTTCTCCTCTTCATTCTTACCTTGCTCTGACTTTCCAGGAAGATGATTCAACTCACTAAACCATCAGAAAACTAAGGGAAAAGACAGGGTGGGGTTTTGCTGGCTAAGTGAGCTGCACTCTGGGTCACCTTGGGGCCATCCTGCTAAACTTGCTCCTCTCAGTCCTGAACTCACTGGCCAGGGCCTTCTACAGCTTTTGTGCACCACTTTCTTACATTCCAGAAGTTGACCAAGACCCATGGACACTACCATAAAGCACATGAAGATTAAACAGCTCCTCCATTCGCTTATCTATTTGGTAATATTCCCCCGGAAAGTGCAGCAGAAATCACTTTGGTATCAAAAGAGAAGGAGGGGCTTTGGGGAGAGAGATTCAGACCAGAAATACAGCTTTGCTTTCCTCAACCAGCTTATGGAGAAACGTGTATCCTAGGGAGGCACAGGGAGTCCTAGGCTAAGTGCTCACTCACAGCAGTAAACGGAGTCTGGTTAGGAGCACTCCTCCTGCGCCACCCCAGTGATATTATCAAAGGCTGGGAGAAGATGATGGGACACAAAATCCCGAAATAAAGACATTTTATCTAAAATAACTCACAAAAACCCCCAACAAAAAATAACAAAAAACCAAACCAACTCCAAACCAAAACATAAAAGCAAACAAACTAACAAACAAACAAAAACTAAGAGAAAATATTTTTGAAAAATTTAATTTCCTGTTAGGAGAACTGTTAATTCATTGAAGAGATAATAGGAAAGTGCACCTCCTCAGTTGTGATAAATAAATAGCAGCTCTATAAATTATACATTATTATCAATTTTCAGTCCTACTACACTAATGCTAAATGGAAATTTTGCCTTAAAATTATGATATGGATTAAACCTTTTTGTAAACTTGAATAAACAGTACCAGTAATATTTATTGTATCTTGTTATTTATTGAAAAAAAACAGAAAATTAAATATAACAGAATAATTATATTTGAAGAAATAGAAAATAATATGGAATATTATTCATTTGTGAAACCAAACAAATCTTTACTGTTATGTTTAGACAGGTAAGACTAAAACCCTAATTTTTCACTGAAGGCAGAAAAGCACCTGGAAATTAATTTGTCTGCTTAAGTTGCATGGACTTTTCAGGCTTAAATGTGGTATCCTTCTTGGGTTATTGAGGACCATATCTCTGGAAGTCAGTGGAATTATTCTATTAGAAAAGAGACAAAAATTAGACAAAAAAAATCTGAAAAACTGATCTGACAATCTCCTGCTGCCAAGGTTTGGCATAGTAACAGAAAGCTTGGAAGTGTGTGTGTGTGTGTGTGTGTGTGTGTGTGTGTGTGTTATCATTTTTGTGCTATTCTGGAGCTTCCATTTCTATCTTTGTTTGAAATATTTGTATCAAAACAATTGAAACTCACATTTCAGACCAGCAGGCTGCCATCAATTTTAGTAGAGTCACATATCACCTGAAAATTTGGGTGGAAGCCAAAACCTACAAAAAATCTCCCCTCCTAGGCCTTTCTGTACGAACGTCTCTCTCCAGTGTATGGGACCATACTGCTTCCTGTCCACAGTTAAAATCACCTTTGTTCCCTGTAATATGAACATCACATTAGTGAGTTTGTGGATCTTCAGTCCCTGGCACAAAAATGGTAGTCCCTTTCAAGTTCAGCTGCATTTTACTCCATCTCATTTTACTGTGGTTATTTTTCCTTTAAGAGGATCAAGGCAACAGCAAAAGAGAAAGATGATTCAGCATGCTACTGCTGATATCAGCAGAATCACCATTCAAAAATGTGAGGCTGGGTAGCAAATTATTCCTCGTCTTGCATTCCAGAGAGCAAGTTAATTTTCCTCTTCTCAGTTTATAACCCAAGAGCAATGAGCAGAATTGATATTCTGAATAGCCAGACCAATATGAATGATACAGAGACTTCCTGACCCATCTCCCCTTGCTAATCCACAGCTGCACTGAATCTTGGCTGAGGTTTTGGCAGAGTCAGATCAGTTCTTTTATTGCACATTTATTTTCCGTGTTCCTTGAATTTCTGGATTCAAAACACTATAATAACAAGTTAAATACATCTTTTTCCCCACTCTTGATTTTCCAGGATGGAAATGGAAGCAAGAAAGTTAAAACTTTGCAAACTTGCCAAAGTGTCTCAGGAGACACCAGATTTCCTCAATTTCTAATGATGCACTTAAAAGAGGGAATTTTTCAAGTCTTAAGTTTACACAGCTGATAATGTCCAGCTAATATAACATCCTTTTCAAGAGGTGTCATCCTGGGCAAAGACAGTCCCTCAAGCACTGGCATCACAGAACCATCATCATTTCATCTCTGTGAAGCTCTGGGACCTGGAATCTGGAATGAGTGGAATGTACCCTTAGTACTTTCCCTACTGTTAAAAACAAACTTTGGTTTATATTCCAATGAAGTTCATAATGTGTGTTTTGCCATTGGCAGAATATATTCCCTGTCCACATAGTTCCTCTTGCTTTCTGCACAATAGCTCTGCACAACAAATGAAATGAGAATGCTTCCTACAGGGTTTAAACTAGAGGTGTTGTGAAAAAGCATTTTGTATTGTGTTGAGATCTCATGTCAGGAACTAGAAGTGGCTTTTTTTAGCAGTGTGCCATGGGAACACTCAGCTAACAGAAGCATGTCCTCAGGACCTGCTGACATGTCTGAAAACAAGAAGCAGCGTGGCTCTTCTTCTACAGAGCCAGTGATAGATCACAGCCCTGCACAAAGTTGGCCTCAACATACAAAGTACTGTCAATTTTTGTGCTGTTGTGAAACTTCTTTTCTAGGGATTGGCACTCAGTGCCATTACATTCATGCACAAGGCAAGTGTCAAAATCTTTTCTCCTAGAGCAGCAAGTGCTTACCTAAGTATTGGATTCTTTCTTTCTTTCACATAAACCGGCTTGAAAACATCAAATTTAAAGAAGAAGCAGGAAGAAAACATGTTTTCACAAATTACCCTCCAAAGCATAAAAATGCCTTTACAAAAACATACACAAAGGTCATTGTTCGGGGAAAGTATTTTTATTCCTAACTGTTACTGCTCACTCTGGGGCATCTGTCCTTTAGTTTATACCTTCATCTGTCTCAAAGATATGATCCTAAAAAATACTGTTCTCTCCTACATGCTCTGGATGAAATCCTGTTCTCTCTGAAATCAATGACAAAACATCCTTCAGTGCAGCCAGTTTTTTTTTTTTTCTGTAATTAAAATGACAGTTTATCCCTGTCTCAAGTGTAAGTTTGTCTCTGCATGACACTGGCATACTCCTTCCATCTAGCTCATAACATATTACATTTCCTACTTGTTTTTACAAATGTATAGCCAGTGGTTTCCAGAACTTCATTCCTAGATCACCAACTTGCACACAATTTGTCAAAACTTAGTTAAAATATTCCATGTCCCCACTGGCCTAAGGATGATAAATGGGATGTCTGTTCCTCATTTTTCTTTCCTCAGGAAGCTCTAGAAACTCCATTTATGTGAACAGAAATCCACTATCACAGACTAACCAAGAGAAACTTGTCTGGTGATACTTCTGTGCATTTGCTGATGCAGTCAATTAAAGCAATAACCTAATATCCGTGTGTTGGCAACGTTTCAAAATACTTCACTAGCCTTTTCCCATGTATGACAGACTCAGGAATCTGGATGCAACACTGACATGAATATTACAGATGTTTTTTCTATATATCTGGCAGAGACACATCTAATCATTGCTGATTAAAACTATAAGCCAACTTATTATTATCTCTAACTGTACCCCAAACGTAACAGGATATGTTTTTGACATACCCCTGCTACATGCCATTCAGACAGTGAGAGGCCTTAGATTTTGCTCAGCAGGAACAGTTACAAATGCAGAAAGCACAAAAACTCTTCAGCCACTGCCCTATGCCCACTTACAAGCAGCATAGCATGCTGCTGAGAGAATGACATTTGAATGGTACTATAGCAGTAAATAACATTTGCTTTATCTCCATTACAGCCCTGCCATAAAGATGTTTTAAAGACAAAAAATCATTCTTACGATGCAATTTGTTGGATTGAGCCCGGAATTTGTGCCACCAGCTCTCTAGCTTCATTCCTTCATGCTTCATCTGCCCAATTATCAAATCCCCTGTTGTACAAAGACACAATTCAGCTGTTCTGAGGGCTTAACTGTGCCCTCAGACACAGGGATGTGCAGTGCTCTGCATCTTGTAACCTCAAAATGCACAGCAGCCAGTTTTCATTGGGTACACAGAGATGCATCCACGTCTGAGTACTGAAGTAAACAAGTAAACATGATCTGAAAGATCATTTAAGGAGACAAACATGCATTTAGATGCAATGAACTGTTAACCCCACCAAACCAGGAACACACACCAAAACAATACTGAAACATGAATGCTGGAAGAACAGATGTTCTGATTTACTCACGCTGCAAGTACACTGTAGACTGGACTTATATCCAACTTGTCAAATATCTGACATTCGTTTTGCATTTTGTTTAACCAGTTATTCCCTTTCCTTTTAAATATTTATTTCATAGCCTTACTTCCACATCAGCTATCTCCCTGTCAGTTCATCTCTCTGATTATCAGTCACTTCTGAGAAAATCTCTATGATCTAAGACGTTTTATGTGTGCTTGCAGATTTATCATACATTACAAATGAGGATTCTTTTCTTTGATGGAATGACCAACAGGCTGACACTGAGAAAAATGTTTAAAGAGAAATACTACAGAAAAAGAGGCTGCAGGCAGATCACCTTTGCAGAATGATGCACCAAAACCTGCTTCTGATCAGTACTGGGACATGGGTTTGTTCACTCTTTCCAGAAGTTTATGGCATACTGCACATTTTTCTATGCAAAATACTAGAGGTATGCTTATAATTCAAATCACTTACAGTAATGGGACTAAGGCCAGTCAAAGGGTATTTTCTGGCCATCAGAAAGAAGAGTATAAGTCCTACTTTCTGCCATCACACAGCCCCAGATAGTATAACCAGGGCTAGCTGGCACCCAAGGCAGTGGCATGGATCACTTGACAGCCAAGGATTGAGTGACAGCTGAGAAAGTCTGATCATCTGTCCACATTGAGACAATGAGGAAGAGAAGATTTCATTGCCCTGGGGTTGCCTCTGTAGGTTGCTCATTTCATGGTGCCAATGAAGGTTTCCTTTCCATCTCCTTTATGCACCTCCAGTTTCAATAAAATGGAGGTTTGTCCTCTCCCCCACCTGGTCAGTGAAAGGAGACAGAAACTGCCAAGGAGCAATTCAGAGCACTTAGGTTACAATTCTGCAATAGCCTGTAACAGGCAATATCTGTCCCTCCACTATGTGCACATATTTCCCTTAAAGGAATCAAAGAGGGGTAAAAAAACTCATGAACAGTAAAGGTGGAAATATCTGGCTATCACCAAGTAAGAAGAGGCCTTCATTCCTTGTTCAGCTTTTTGAAATACTTCACCCTACAAAATTTCATAGTACTATGAAATGGAGACCAACAGACTGGGAGACTTGCTCTCCCTGATGAGTGTTAGACTTTTGTAGCATGTTTAGCTGGGGAGTACACAAGCAGACCAATTTTTTAAAAGTAGTTTTCATTTTTACTGACAGACTGAGCTGCCAGAATTCATTTCACACACAGACAAAATCAAAATGCAGATCTCTGCAGGAATAAATACCTATGCAGCCGAGGTGCTGCTTTGCAATGATTACTACTTAAAAATATGCCAGATATGAGTGCAAGGAAAAGTGCCCATTAAAACAATAAATTAAAATTAAAGGCCATGTAGCACTGAAGCCTTCTTAAAATGTTACATGAAAGTCTTTATCGTTTCAGAAGGACTGAGTTTTCCCTTGAAGCATAGTGAGAGCTTGCTAGACTCCTGAGAGAATAAACAAAATGGAGATGTTCATTTTTCATTCTCAGTAAAATATTGATGAAGCACCTTTGTCAAAATCTATTTGGCAAACTGGTTGGTGTATCTTGAATTACTGCATTTTATGTTTCTGGACACAAAGAACATCATCTTTTAAGATCCTCCAAAATAATAGCTGTAGTGAGAAAAGAAGATTGAATTTTGGTTTATTACAATCCACTAGGTAATAAAACTGTCAGTGTTTCATTTGGACAAGTTTACCAAGTAGAATAAACATTCATAAAGGTCAGTGTTTTCCACACTGTTTTAAAGATGCTCACCGACCATTTTCTGATTTTACCACAGTTTTTGGCTCCATAATCATAAAAATCATTGCTTGGAAAGCACTGCAGGCTTGTAAATATTAACATGCATTTTCTGTTTAGATTAATAGGACTGACTGGTAGGTCGGTGTTCCAGACAAAGACTAATTAATAATTTTTAAAAAGAGACTTGGTTGTCTTCAGAGTAGTGCAAGTATACTAATGATTGAACTGTATCTGTATTTGATGAACACAAGGCGGGTAAGGAGGACAGAGAGGTGAGTCCCAGTGCTGAAGGGGAGAAAGCAGAAGCAGAAAAAAAATCATTTAAGATTCCCAAGATGCACAGATACAAGGGAGCTCCATCTGTACCCTCATGCAGCACTGCCACCACATATGTACATATAAATACGCATATATGTGTATGGCCATTTGAAAAGACCATTGCCTTCATTGTATTTCGCTGGTAAAAAGAAGACAAAGAGTTTCCTACCTTCAGATCAGTCTTTACAAGCCCCTGGGGCTGCAGCCCAGCTTAGAGCTTAGGAAACTCTACAGCTGGCCGGAAGGTTTAGTGAGCTGTTCCTGACAGTCTCAGTCATTTCTGCATTTGTCGTAGGCTCAGAAACAGAGAGTCCTGGGGACTTGTGCACCAAAGGCCTTTGTGAAAGTCTCACCTCAGAACTGCTCACGGGTTGTTAGTAGCAGGCTGTCAACCAGTGGAGTCAGACAGTTTGATTTGGGTCCCTAGCTGGGAGGCAAAAACACTGTGAATAGAATAGCAACGTGCTCCTTTGCAATTAGGTATTTGTATGAAGAACAACCTCATTTGTCAGAAAGATCATGAATAGCAAATAAAAGGAGGTATGAACACGATCACACTGAACAGCTGCTCAGAACTGGAACAAATGTTGGTGAATACTCATTTGCAGTATTCTTCTAGCTTTGGATTTTCTTTTCTCCCCTCAAATATGGTCTCTACTTGAGTGGCTTAGCAAAATAAAGACAGATGGCAATGGATTATCTCTAACACTTCATTAATTGCAGTGCAGCCATTACAGTACTTCTAAAGCACTCACCAGAGCTTCGTCTGATGATTTCCTTTTGACTGAGTCACATGCCACTTAGTGAGTAGGGACCTAACAGAAATTGTGACTTATTAATTAAGAATGCCTATGTTAGTCATGACAGTGAATAAATACCACAGCAAATTTCATGGCTGAATATATTGTGTATTTAGGAGAACTTTTTCAGTGTAAAATAAGAAGCAATACATTTCTTGCAGAGGCATGGCTGCCTTATACTGTCTTGCAGTCATGGCACAGATAGTGAATGGAATCAAGCCAGATTTTAGAGCCTAATTCACTCTGATGTCATTCAGCTTTCAAAATTAGGAGCCTAATTTCCTTTTTCAAAATTGGCTTAGGCGCATACAGACAAAGATGATTCAAAGCCTAAAGATTCAGATAACATACAGTGAAATTAGTAATGCTACCAGGTACTTAGTTCTAATGACCACAGAGACGACCTTGAAATCTCTTGGATATATTTCCGTCTGTTTATAAAAATGTGATTCATCCAGTCCTGGAATAGAAGTAATAGCAGGTTATTTAAGTAACCCACTACCCTCATACCCGAGGATAAGTGACAGCACATGTCTCATTACTGTATTCTCTTTTAGTTAAACAGTAGTCTGAAATATACATGAAGAAAACATCAGTTGAACAATTTTGAATACTCTTGTTTAAAAATATAGCTGAGATAATGTACAGAAAGTGAAAGGACTATAACCATAAAGGATCTCTCAATTCTGATAGAAAGAAGTTTTAGGTACTAACCGAGAGGCACTTAAAACATTGTCACATTACCTTTTTTTTCTTAAAAATCATGAAGAATTCGTGTACATTGTCACTGCAGCTCAGATAGGAATCTCACAAAGCCAACATTCAAAGTTCATAGACACTTATCCAGTGAAAAACTGGCTGTCTCCAGACACTGCACAATCATGACAGTTCTCATGTCCAACAAGAGGGTATTTGCAGCACTCAGAATGATGAAAACTGTGTGTTGCATGGATGTAGTTAGATGGGAAGGAGCTAGGGAAATGAGTGAGGGAGAAAAAGTGTAAGCAAGTGGGAGTTGACATATGATTGTTAATAGGAAGTGTTTCTGAGGAGGATGCTCCTTTGTTTTCTAGTTGCACTCTGATTCCTGAGGATATGCTGATGGCTCAGACCAGCTAAAGACACTCTGAAGGTCCAGCAGCACATGTGATGCATCCTCATGGTTTGTTCAGTCAAAACTAGCTGTGCTGTCCTGGTCTCCTTTCCCAAGCTTTCAGAGGCAGCAGGTCCCGTGGCACAGTAATAGTAAGTGCCCAGCCACACTAGCGATAAATTGCCTCATCCCATGCATAGAGGACAGTATCCCTAAACTTATTCCAGAGGGAGCAGCAGCTTTTTTTTTTCTGTACTGGCCTGAGCAAACTTCTATCCCTTCCCTCCTTTTCCATTGTGGCACCACTCCATCAAACTCAGCATAGGCTAAAGAGAAACAGTTCATCGTGCCAAGTGGGATCTTTGGGTCAATAGGCAGCTGCAGCAGACAGAGAGGTATTACCTCTGTGTACAAGACAATAAAATCCAGCAGTAGAACAGCTCAATCCCAGTGTCACAAAGAAAATGGCAAATAAAAGTGAGGTCAGAAAGAGTAACAGAAATTATTTGTGCTCTGGGAAATCTGACTTAGATGATGAAATCTGAGGTGTTCAACTTAAATTTTGCCAACCAATAATAGCCCTAGTCTGGCTAAGCAGTGATTCAGTTACAGTCTAATATTGCCAATATAAGAAAAAGATTACCGGCTGTGGCTGTCTTTTTAATTTTGCAAAGAGAGAGGAAAACAAGAAAGGAAAAAAAAAATAGGAGCAGAAGCTAAACAAAAACAAAACAGAAATAGCACATTCCCAGCAGCAAGGGTGGATAATTAGCCACTGGAACAGTGTGCCACTGTGTGTGATGAAGACATTAAATCTTCACAGCAAGGTTGGATCTGTCCTCTGCTATCCAAACACAAGTTTTGATCTTTATGCAGAAATCACCAAGGTTTTTCTGATATGTGTTGTCCCAAATGTTGGACCACATGATTTTTATATTTCCTTCTGTTCTATCAGACTATTTATGAACTGCATAATCTTCATATACCAGGTTGGTAAAAACATGCAAGCGATGCTATGTTGAGTCTTTGTTCTACTTTTGTTGTTATTTATTAAAAGGGTTCTCAAAAGCCCAAGTAAGTGCCAGACTCCCCTCAGGCTCTTCCCAGCTGAGTTAGAGGATGGAATGCAGTTGTGCCTCCCAGGGGGTGTTGCAATGCCCAGTGTCTTCTGCCTCTTTAAGTGGAATCTGATGCTCTGGTTTGGACACTGCAGCTCACTCGGCAGTGGATGAGAAGTGCCAGCTGCCTCGGGTGGGATTCAGGACAGGCAGCACACCGAAGAGGTAGATACCTAAACTAGCTCTTAGTGCTGAGAGATAGATGCTTATTTCTCCCTTTGTTTGGCCTAATTTTGAGATGCAAGGGAGTAACCAGTGCCACCTCTGGACCCACAGATCAAAACCTGGTCTTAAATTAGACAGTTTGATTCACCCTGGCCCCTTAAACCAAAGAAACTGTCAGTTCTTCTTATCTTCAGCAATTCCCTGTCAGAGGGCACTTGGCCAAACACAGGTATTCTTCTGACCCTGGAACATAGGTTCAAACCCAGCCCAGTTTAGACAATAGGTAACATTGTGAATGTGAGCACTTTCCAAAACTTGCACAGAATATAAGGTGTCAGAAGTCAGTCTCACAGGACCATGAAAAGGAAAATCTATTCAAAACATACGAAGTTTGGCTTTTGATTACAGTGGGAGTAGAATTAAAAAGATAATTTAGCTTTTAAAGCACATGTATAGAACAAATAGATCAGTGCTTCCCTCTCTAACGGGCTATCATTATTTTTATCATGTCTTTTTTTGAACCTAGGACTTTTCACACTTCAGGTTCTATCTATCATAGTGTTCAAATCACATCTTAAAAGTCGTATTTCAAATGGATCTTGGTAGCTTATTAACTATAGGGTATTTGTATCTCTTTAGTTTAAATTACGCATATGCAATTTTTGCAAAATCTTGTGAAGGTTTAACCATGTGTTTTGAAAACAATGAGTAACAATAATAAGTAGAAATAATTATTTCTGCTGAAGCTGGGAAAACTTTCCATAGAAATTCAAGGGAGCTCTGATAAATAATTTTTAGGTGTTTTAGGGGGTAAAGTTATGAGTAGCTATATTAGTCACTGTTTCCCATTTTTTCCTCTTTAATTTTCAACCAATGCATGAGTGCAGGAATTGTTACACTAGAAATGCAGTCTTGTACTCTCACTTACGACTCACTTACGAAGATGTTTTGGCGTAGGATTTAAGAACTCAGTAAGTTCAGGTGGGTTAGTTGTCCCTTAACATTATGTCTTCTCCTGATCCAATAAGGATTAGCCTATGCATGAGATTTTCTATCTGTTTCCCCAAACTGTTGTCATTCTTCATAATCACTTTAAAATCCATTTTAAATTCCTGATTTCATTGTCTTTTTGTTGTGGAAAATTCCACTTTGCAGATCAGTTTTTTCACCACTCTTTCTTGAACTTGCTCTTTTCCTCTCTCCAGTGCTGTTCATTGTATTTTAGATGGGGCTGTATACTTGGTTACAACATTATACTTTCTGCAGAGTTTATCATCCCATTCTTATCTCTGCAGCATATCCTGTCTTTTATTGACTGCATTCAGCAGAGCTAATAGCACTGTGGTGAGAACCCAGCCTCTCTGCTGAGCTGATAAGGTTAATTGAGAATTCCCTAATGTCTGGGTAGTTCATACTTTTCTCTTCAACAAGTATGAAATTCACTTACCATCATTCATCTGGATAATGGAGGTATGAATTCTTCCTCAACCCTCTGGTTCTTCTAAGTTGCTTTGACTCATCTTTTCCATGGCAATCACTCCTCCTCCCAAGTCATATGTGAGTATATATAATAAACGCTACATACCTAAACAAGCA
Organism: Calyptomena viridis; assembly: GCA_013390005.1. NCBI lineage: Eukaryota > Metazoa > Chordata > Aves > Passeriformes > Eurylaimidae > Calyptomena > Calyptomena viridis. The sequence continues at coordinate 75,677 of WEIV01030802.1, forward strand.
GATGTATCATATCCTAATCTTAACCATTCACTTTATCTTTGCTTCTCCACCTGCTTTTCTTTTTGAAAACAGGTCACAGGAGGCTACAAAAGACAACAGCCAGCTTTGCTGAGGATCACACCGAGTCACCAAGACTTCACTGACACCTCAAAGACAGCCAGTCTTAAAGGTGCCAAAGATGAGCAACACAGGCTAAAATCAAGGTTAGATGTTACGTGTTTTCAAAATGAGCTACATCACAGCATCATTATGTCTCCAGTTTACACCATAAGTATTGACAAATAAGCAAAAACCCTCAAGCACTCCTTTAGATGTCTTCAGATGCTTTGGAGAATCTGAATATGGGATTGATGTTGATAATACTATACGTTGTCTACATCCATCTGATATGATAAAATGCCAGGAAGCAGTGTAATAGAAACTTTATTTAAATCTCTGTTATGACTGTATTTCAATCTTTATCAGGGATTTCATAACAATAAAAAACGCATCATCATTTTTCTCATAGCACTGAAACTACTGGCATTTTGTAAGGCTTGTGGTTTCTGTTCAAGTATAAAACAGCTCGTATTTTCCTCTTACCTAATGATGACCTTAAAGTGCATCCTGTGCTATTGAATAGTAGGAGTGTTTCCTATAAGACTTGAGAATCCTACCTTTAACCTTTCACATGCAATAAAGCTCCTGGGAATCATAGCAGATAGTTTTACATGGAAATCCAATTGCCTGAGGAAGAGCCCTCATTTTCCAGAACAAACAGGCATTCAGAAATATAACAGCTATGAATTTGATCAAGGTTGTTCAAGCTGAAGATATATCTTTGTAGAACAGTCATTAATAGCGCTATTGCTGTGCTACTGTTGTAAAGGATGGGGAAAAACGTAAAAAAAAAATGCTCTGAGAGATTTCACCCATTAAACATTTTCAGAGTACATCAAAGTTCAGCTAATTCCCTGCTACTTTTAAGCTTTTCATATACAAGGGCACTTTCTGCTTTCATCTTATCCTTTTTCCAGATGCACGAATATTGGAGGATTGCTACGCACAAGAACTGCAGATTCGCTGGAGGAAGGGAAGTTGGTTGTCGCAGGAGTTTCAATCCAATTTTTCACATTAGAGTAGTGATAAAGTAAATTTTTAAATTGCATTTAAAAAATACTGGCACCGCATTAATTACATGACTGGACTGTTGGGTTTGTAATGGATGGTCTGTGCTAGAGATGCGGAAGCTGTTGCTAGTCTGGGTAGTGTTTTGTACTGAGCTTTAGAAACAAGTGATTCACTCACACTGAGCTTACTCCTGCTTTCTTTGGCAGAGCAGCCTTAATTTTCATCTGAATGACAGCAGTTCACTTTAGGCACCTTAAAGCAGTGAGTTGAGGAGGCTGGAAGGAAGTGAATTTGGGGCAGTCAACACTGATTTTCACTCCTGCCTTCTCCTGCCCTTGCAGTCTGACACCTGGGTTCATTCAGCATGCCTGGATGGCTGTGCAGTGTCTGAGCTGTCAAATACCCAATTGGTGTATTACTGTCTGGCCATACTAGCAAAGGGGATGAACCTATCAGCGATATCTGAATGCAGAATACTTTGAAAATACCCATACTGACAGATTGAGTTCCTAATGAGATTTTATTAATACACAAGAACGAGAATGGTCTTTGTGTCCTGGGAAACCGTTGAATTTTTAACCACCAATTTTATCATTCAAACCAGGCCAAACAGTCAAGAAGGAAAGTTTTCACAACCTGGTCACTGTTAATAATGAGAAAGAATGGAAGTAACTGAAAACGTTAACTACAAAAGTGTTTCATTTCTGATTAAACATGGTAAAATTCTTTTTTCTTTCCTACAAGTTAAATCAAGTTGCCTAAATAAAAGCCATCACAGAATGAACAGTCCAAATTTTTTTGTTTGAAAATAGAATTACTTCTGTTGAATTCACAACATTTTTGCAAAACCAAATCCCAAATAAGAAAGTCACTAAAATTAGTCCCTTTTCAAAAATACACTTGAGTCTTCATAGTAAAAGCTTTTGATAAAAAACAAATGCAATTTCTTTTTGCTCTCTGAGTAAGAGTGAAACACTGTTTCTCACATCTTTCTTTTGCAAATATCAGAGAGCTCCAACTTTTATAATAACATGATTAAATCTGTTGTTTTTCATCTGCCTAAATATTTTAGCCACTGCCGTAGACTGCAGGGTCGATTTTTTTTCTCAGTATAGGAACAACTTGTCCTTGGGAATCTTTTTTCCTCATTTTTATAAGCTTGTACAGATATACTTAAACCAGACACATTAGGAAATGTGCCGTCAGTGTGTTTCATGAGCATAGCAGTTTTACTACTATTGCATTTGATTAGGCTGCTTTATTCATTCCAGTTATCTTCTTCAAGGTCAAAAAAATCAGTCCTGCAACAGCTGTTTTCAGTGTGCTTTTCCTGTGTACTAACCTATACCCTTCCAATAACACTAGGTCAAACAAAGTAATTAACTGTTCATAAACAAAATGGTGATATATTATAACCACAGAAAGGAAAGAAAAAAGTTGCTACTTCCTCTAAATGTAAAGAGATGTGATTTTTAATAAATTGAAGGGAAAAATGGCACCGTTCCCAGTTTTTCAAGGCTGTACATATAAGGATCCATTTATCACCTCAGTGACAAGTTCTAGAACTCCTGTCATTAATGCTGAAGCAAAACACATTTGAATGTCATGTCAATAAATCATTTCCTAACTAGAGGGTTGAAGGGTTTTACAGTTGTTAATCTGGCTGGTCTGGGAATAGAATTTGCACACCATTTTCTTTCATTACTAGGAACAAAATAAATCCAGATTATTAAAACATGCAATAAAAGAGGGAGCCTCAAAGATTATGAAAATCACAGAATATATACAAAATAACATTGTGAAGTGATGCGTTTGTTTTTCTTATTCTGATACACTACATTAAAAAATGTGCGAAACCCCAATCGTTTGCCAGTTACTTAACTGAAAACTGAACCCATTTCCGCCCCCCCCCCCCATTTGATTGTGCTGTGTTTTGTCAAGAACCGGGCAAAACAAATGGGCACTGAACCACAACCTGAAAATGAATTAATTGTGGGCAAATGGCAGGAAAGCACTGCAGACTTACAAGCCTGTAAGGTCAACGTTTGTCAGCAGTTCACTCTGTCCAATGAAATGGGGGTCAAACACCAGCAGCTCACCTGAATATAACCGTGTCAGTGAATCAAGAAGGGCATATGTGATGAGATCTCTCGGGCAACCACATCCTGGCTGTTTAGTCACTCCTATATTAGTTTATGCTCCATTATGTCTTACAGTGGATATAATACAACTTCACACAGTGGAAGGCATCATCAAAACAATAAGATAGAAGCCAAAATAGCTTCTTCAACAAACATTTTTATAACACTTGCATTCTAATAAAAAGTAACAATCACACAAATCTTCTGAATGCGAGAGATGCAAAATCTTTTCCCATCAACACCTCAACCAAGTTAATCTCCTGTATTTTTGGAGTCAAGAAAAGTTTAATTAAAACAAGAGTTGTTCATATAAATTCATTGAATTTTTCAATTTCAAAATATAATGTGTTTTTCATTGGATAAATAAACCAATAGGCAATAATGGAGACATGGTAAATAAAGAAAAACATGTGAATGTCTGCAGAGCAATGCTAGGGCTGTATGGTGGTGATGGTGAGCAATGTGGGCTCAGTTCTGAAAGTGGTACCTGTCGTTTACAAACCTCTTGAGCAATCCCACATTTTTTTAACCTCACACCAAGGATTAGAAGGTTAATCGAAGCACAGATGTGCACATACCATCCAGTGGAGGAAGAGAGAGGAGATCACTATGCCATAGGCCCCATAAATTCTGGTATTTGCAACCCAGATATTAAGGAGGTGCAGTGCTATCACATCAGCCCTATTCTAAGGCAAAACACTGAGGTAGGATGCTGATCTTGAATTAACATGTAATAGAGTAAATGTACAAAACATCATGGAGCTGTAGGGTAATATAGATGAGTCCGATATATGGCAGTTTTATAAAGAAAAAGTTTAGGGGAAAAAAGTGGATTCCCTGAAGTTTGCGTTAAAAAAATTTGCATCATTAAATTTGATTACATAGCTCAATTGGTTGCAGAAGACTAAAAATTGGGAGTGCATAAATGGTTTCTGAATATTTATGAGTAGCCTCAATGCAGTGAAGAGGAATAGATCAGGACTAGAAGAATATCAGAGTACCAACCAAGCTCTTATGAGCAATGTGACTTTCACCCAAGGCCATCACAGAAGGAGAGTGTTCACTCCAGCCAAAGTGACATGATGTTCAGGGGCTGAATAGGATTCAAGAATAAGCAAGGACTGCTCGTCCCCATGGAAGAGATAGGCAGCTGAAAGACACAAAATGTCTCCTAGAGAATACAAAGCTACTGAAGAGCATGGAAAGTTACCAGCCCTCTCAGACTATGCTCTTTGCTCTTCATGTACATGTGTACAGCTTTGTTGTCCATGGTAGGGAACAGCCTTGTCATCCCAGTTATCAATGAAAGGAGAGATTTCTCCCCTTGAAGTGACAGCTTCCTAGTCTTAATATCTCCTGCCTGTTTAAGGCACAGTTTCGTCACAATTAAGTTCATGATGTGGGAAGATTATCAGTACAGAATCATAGAACATACTGAACTGGAAGAGACCTATCAGGACCATTGAATCTAACTCCTGGCCCTGCACTCAAAGAATCACATCATGTGCATGAAAGTGTTGTCCAAATGAAGTATTCTAAAAATAAGGCCTCCTTAATTACTAATTCATGCGATCTTCAGACAGGGAAGTATGTAAGTACGGCTTATTATAGAGAGAACGCATTATAAATAAACATTATATTACACGTATTAATTACTTTATTGGTATATTATTTGTATTAAGTGACCATATGAAAGAACAATTATTCTTGGGGGAACAATTAAACAGGAGGTTAGTTGTTACCAGATTTAACAGACTATGTTTAACATACCTTTGATAGCAAACTATGCTTCATAAATGTAGTGAATAGTCCTTCTGCTGATTTCTTATTACTTCTTTTGCCATGGAGATCACTGGAAGTTTCCCACTGTGTTATGCAGAGATCAGACCGCATGCAATAGATCTAATTGAAACTTCAGCTACACACTTGCAAGATGAAAGGCTATGGTAGAATTTCCCAAACATAGCAGGAAACAGGTCTGTTCTTCAGCAATGAAGAAAGTTTAACTTGCAGTACCTGGAAGATTTTAAGAAGCCTAATTCTGGAGAGTTAAACATTTTTTTTCCTTGGTTGTACTCAACGAGTACATTCTTGAATAGATTGGCATAAGATGGATTTCACTAATCTGCCTGAAATCATAGGCAGTTTCACTTTGAGTTACATCTTATAGTAATGAAAATTCTGTGAAAACCTGTCATTTTAAATGTTTACTGCAATTGGTATCCAAGGGGATGTTAATGATTTGAAAAGTGTAAATGCTCATTTTGAGAGAGTAATTAAGTTTTTAGTTGCATATTAATGCATACGTGACTTATAAGAGAAATTTCACTTCCAGTTCTCCTAGAGAAAACACGTGTGTAAGAGCCCTTAGCAGAATTATCACATTCAAACCAAGGTTCAGATCCATGAGTTTGACTGTAGGCAAAATAGTCTCCTCCAAGAAAAATTCCTTCTAATTTGAGGAAACATAGTAGCATGACCAATGGAAGTTAAAAATGAATGTAGGATGTATTTCATTCGTAGAAAGTAGAGTCTTTGGTTTCCCTGTTTCAACTGCACAAACCAGCTTCATCATCTCTCTGAGCTTCTTACTGCATTCATTCTCCTTTAGTTCTACCCAGGAATGCCAAGTGCCCAGGCAGTCATTTCATGCTGCTGGTAGCAAGGGTTGGAAAGGAACTGTTAATTAAGCAATTAGGCCTGGTGATGGAATGACTGCTCAGGAGAGCTTGTCTGGGTGTATACCCACAGAAGTCCAAGAGCCAGATGGTTGATGCATAGAGAAATTGGGGAAGTGCAGTTAGCTCCTGCTGTTGACCTCTTGCTCGTCTGAAGGTCCTCCTGCAAGCAGCAAGCAGATTGAAGACAGGATGGATGAAATGGCAGGCAGTCCTGGATAGGCACAAAGCGTTTTAGAAGGACCTAGATTTAGCTAAAAGCTTTTTGAAAAACACTTAGTGCAATGCTTCTCACCCAGCTGTAATGGCCTTTGGCATGTGGATGTCCACTGCTGAGGTTTTCATTTTAGGCTCTCTGTCAAAAAGAGAGAGAAATAGGCAGTGAAGCAGCAGCTTATCTGACCTATTTTAATGTGTTGCTGAGGAGGGGGTTGAATTGCCCAGAAGTGTGTATTTCTGGTTATACAAATTTGCCAAATGCTCAAATGACACCCACCTTTACCCTCAGTGAAGAAGAGATTTCTGAGGAGGAGCTCAGCGTGGAAGGAGTGGGGATGGCTGTGGGTTGACTACATTTGTTTTAGTTTCTCTGACCATTATTTAAGCCTGTGAGAGTATTGCATGAATATTATGCTTAAAGATGACAGAAAGTGTCAGATTCCCCATGTGTGGTGAACAGATGGTCCACAGTGACCCCGATTGTGTATTTAATGTGCACAGAGACCACTTGTACCACACATATGGAGGAGATTTGAAGCCTTGCAGAAACAGCAGCCTTGTTGCATACATGGTGAAAAGTTGACGCTTACATAGCAAGAAACCTGTGATGAAGAAACTATTCCAGCTTGGTTCTTTGTTATCCATAAATCCCAGGCAAATGTACACATTCTTTACATGCCACAATGCAGCTCTTTCAGAGATTCAAGGGCTACTATTACAGCCCTATCATTCCAGATACTAGATAGCCCTACCATTACTGTCACTAGAAGAACAATCCCTTGGAGAGATTAGTGAGTTAAACTACCATGACAGCAGACACTTGGTGTAGCGCAGCTGTATCAGTGCAGAAAAAGTACTTTGAGGGTTGATTTAACCCAGCCTCCTAACAAAGAACAAACTGAAAAGTCATATAGGAATCCTACACACTGAAATTTCACCTAATATTTGTCAGAAAAGCAATCATGTCTTTAGAAAGACCTGCCAGTATAATTGAATTTTAATATATTTTCTACTAGCTAATCAATTTTTAGCATCTAAATCTGGCTGCTTTACCTCAGTTGTGCTAATATTTTGGATCAGTTTCTAGAAAAGAATCAAGACATGATATTTTATCTTTTATATTTTAATTCATAGTTCAAAAGAAGTATTATATTTTTTTGCAAAATGGCAGTTTCAAACAACGTTTCAAGCAGCTGCCACTGATATTATGTCACCAGAAGGTTCTCTGTTTTCTACAGTTTTGTGCAGTTTGGGCAATGTATACAGTGGTAAATCAATATGCAACTCAGACATTCTAGACTTGTTCCTGTTTCAATGACACCCAAATCAGTTATTTTAGGGAATCAGGTGTTTTATGATACATTAATGTAAAACGGTAAGATACTCATTGGATCTCCTCTGAAACTCTACATGTTGTTTTGGTAAAACTCTAGAATATTAGAAACTGGAAAATTAGAAAATTGGAACTGCTTTATTGAACTACAGAAATTGCAAACATGTTCAACCTAAAGCCAGTTCTGTATTTCAGTGAATTTTGTCCATGTGTATGACTACATTCAGAAACAAGAAGTAAAGACATATTCACTGACCAGCTCATGGGTTGGGACATTTTCAGGACCTGAAAAGCCAGAATCTGATGTTTTCTCATAGTTTAAGAGCACTTCAGGAAACTGCTTTAACTAGCCCACTAGAAAATAGTATATGGTGCAGGAAAAAGGCTGTTGAAGCTAAGTTAGGTCTTGTGCAAAGTCCTTCAAAGACTTATTGAAACAAGGCAAAAATCTCTTTAGTCAAGGAAGTGGGCTTTGGCTTGCCTGAAGAAGAGAGAACAGAAAATAGATTTCTCATTTTATTCTGTGAATGGTTCTCAGAGCTACATCTGTGTTTCCTATTACTTGCATTTGTTAAAGTTGCCCTCACCGGAAGTGAAATGTTTTGATTTTGCCTTGCCTTGTTCTTCATTGTGAAAACAGAGAATAAAATGCTTTCATTTTGGTTCAAACTGTTCATTTTATTCATTTGATTTGAGAGTGCTAAAATTTTAACCAAACAATCAAGGAAAATAGAAAAATGAATTATCCACTCAATCCTCTAGCTGAAAAAAACGAAAGAAAAAAGTCCTGGGAGTTATTTTATGATAGAGCTTGACAGATTTATGTACAGAATTGTATGATGTGCTTGTGACAGCAGTAGCCTTGCATGGAACAGTCAAAGTGAGTCTTTGCACTCCTGTGTTTCTTTAAGTTTCCTCTTTAGGGTTTCTTGCTGCTGGTGTGAATAACAGGAGGAAGCTGAAATCCAACTCACAGTGTCCAAAGATAATGGAAGGATTTTTATTTTACTATTTTTTTCAATGAGAGTGGCTGAAAAGTCTGTATTGAGGAGAGATTGAGAAGTTGGTAGCCATGGGAACCAGGCTGATGCTGGTGTCTTTGTCTAAAGGAATCAAACCTCTCAAAACTCCGAGAAACATCTTTATAAGAGCAACAGCAGCAGAACTGACAACAGGAAGAACAGCTATTGATGCCCTGCCAACAGAAAGTGGGAATGTCAAGATTATGGAGGGCTGTGGCCATGATTTAACAAGAAATACATAGTATATACAAGAAAATTCCAGCAAAAAAAAAAACCAACCAAACCTCTAAAAGCTAAAAAAGACATTGTGCAGCAGCTGTTGGGAACATGAGTTTGAATGTAGGAGGGAATGACTCAGTCCTCAATTAAGTGAGTTGTGCAGGCATGAGTGTCACTTGCACGCATATAGATGGAACTAGGGCCCCAACTCAGAAAACAGACTCAGCAGCTTTCAACCCTTGCACTGAAAAGCTAACCACACAGCATTTTTTTTCCCTATGTAATGGGAACAGAGAAGATCTTCGAAATCATACACAGGTCCTCTCCGGAAGTGCTAACTACCCAAAGCCTGAATTCAGTGGCTCCACAGAAATGTCTGCTCTGACAAAACCTGAGAAATTCCTAACAGCACATCACCACAGCAAGAGGGAAACGGTTTCATAACTGATTTGGGAGAAGAGCATCTCTAGACTGATGGTACAGGCCAGGGATCCTGCTCACAGTAGGCTGATCTCAGAGCACCATCCTCAATGCTTTCTCCCGCACATGGCACAAGACACAGGCCAGCGCCTCTCCCCACACATGTGAGAATTTAACACTTTTCCTTAACATTTGTTATCCCAGAGGCCAGAGCTGTTCCTAACCTAGCAGCAAGCACAGATCAGGATATTTAAAAATGAGAACATAAATCCAAAGTTCCCTACTAAAAGCCATAGTGGTCTGATTGGCAAAGAAGCTGANACCTCAGTTGTGCTAATATTTTGGATCAGTTTCTAGAAAAGAATCAAGACATGATATTTTATCTTTTATATTTTAATTCATAGTTCAAAAGAAGTATTATATTTTTTTGCAAAATGGCAGTTTCAAACAACGTTTCAAGCAGCTGCCACTGATATTATGTCACCAGAAGGTTCTCTGTTTTCTACAGTTTTGTGCAGTTTGGGCAATGTATACAGTGGTAAATCAATATGCAACTCA